>CAUYSK010021640.1:0-26357 GCA_963575035.1 Avahi laniger
GACCTGATCAAATTAAAAAGCTTCTGCACAGCCAAAGAAACCGTCACAAGAGCAAACAGACAACCTACAGAATGGGAGAAAATTTTTGCCTGCTACAAATCTGATAAAAGGCTGATAACCAGTATCTACTTAGAACTTGGGAAAATCAACAAGAAAAAATCAAACGACCCTATCAAAAAGTGGGCAAAGGACATGAACAGAAACTTTTCAAAAGAAGACAGAATAATGGCCAAAAAAATATGAAAAAATGCTCAACATCTCTAATCATCAGGGAATGCAAATCAAAACCACAATGAGATATCACTTATCTCCAGTGAGAATGGCCTTTATCAAAAAGTCCCAAGACAATAAATGTTGGCATGGATGCGGAGAGACAGGAACACTCATACACTGTTGGTGGGACTGCAAACTAGTGCAACCTCTGTGGGAAGCAATATGGAGATACCTTAAAGAGATACAAGTAGAAGTACCATTCGATCCAGGAATCCCATTATTGGGCATCTACCCAAAAGAGCAAATGATACTATATAAGAAAGACACCTGCACCCGAATGTTTATAGCAGCACAATTCACAATTGCAAAGATGTGGAAACAACCCAAGTGTCCATCAATACATGGATTAATAAAATGTGGATTAATAAAATGTGGATTAATAAAATGTGGATTAATAAAATGTGGTATATGTATACCATGGAGGACTATTCAGCTTTAAGAAACAATGGTGATATAGCACCTCTTGTATACTCCTGGATAGAGCCGGAACGCATTCTACTAAGTGAGGTATCCCAAGAATGGAAAATGAAGCACCACATGTACTCACCATCAAATTGATATTAACGGATCAACACATAAGTGCACATATAAGAATGACATCTATTGATGTTGGGCAGTGGGGAGGAGGAAGGAGGGGACAGGTATATGCATACACAAAGAGTGCAATGTGCACCACCCGAAGAATGGACATATTTGAAACTCGGACTTAGCGGGGGAATCGGGGGCAAGGGCAACATACGTAACCTAAACATCTGTACCCCCATAATATGCTGAAATAAAAAAAAATGAGAGAAACAATATTTATCAAGCCTACTTCTTGTTTTATAAGGTAACAGATAAATCACATCCTACAATGAAAAACTTTCTATTTTTTAGTATAATATTGTTAAATCCCAATTATTTTTAGCCTCTGAAGAAATTTGCTAATTGTTCTCAGATATCTCAAAGCCAGGTTAAGAACCAGACTCTTAGTTTTCTTATTCAAATCTTAAACTTGTCTAAAAAACAAAACAAAGACTTAACAACTAAGATTCTTAAATTCCTAAATGCTTCTGAACTTCTATGGTATATTAGCAAGTTATTGTGAAGTATATAATTAAGAAACATTAGAACCTTTATCTTCATAAATCCCCAAAGTTGTGAATACATCAATAGCACATCATTTCTTCCATAAAATGTAGTAAAGTATAAAATAATTCAGTGAATACTTCAGAGCCTTAATGATTCTACAAATAAACACTAATAAAATCATTTAAACACATAAAAATAAATTCTGCTTCTAAAATAAACACTACGCCTCATTGTACTTCCACATTACTGTTGTAATATTAATTATGAACTTACTGGAATCTTCAAAGAAACTTTTTCTGCATTAGATATTGACCACTTGAGAGTAATTCTCCAGGCAATGAGTAACAGATAACTTCCAAAGCTTATTGAGATAGACAGCCTACCAGGGCTACTCCCTAGCCAAGGGATTGCTCCATCACAAACTCTTGCTGTGTGCTTCCAGTCTACAGCTCAGAGGCATTATAATCATCAAACACTATGACTCTTTAGGGCATTTTATCCACAGTAAACACCATGATTGCTCCATTTCATTGGTCTGGAAAGCAGCTGTCAAAGCCATTCCATGGACCAGACTTTCATGGTGCAGGGTAGCTATAGAGAAGGCTGTTGGGGTTGAGGTCTCCTACATTGATATATGATAAACTCCACGCCCCCCCCCAAAAAAGATCCTTTTATATCCCCACAAATTCTCAGTTTCAGAGAACTTTCTCTAAAATATGCTGATATCTTGGCTCTATTGACTCATACTAATTAGTCACTTGAGAAGCAACCAGGGGCTGCAGTGGTGGACCATAAGCCAGATTTACTTTCAACATCCAGACATGGAAAGAGTAGAGTGACAAAGGAAGAGATAGGAAAGGAGAGGGAGAAAAGGTTTAAGAGTTCAAGGAGAAAAGAGAACAGAAAAACATTTCCCTTATGTATAAACATTTTTATCCCATCCAGAGCCTCCTTGGGTCTTAGAGATGATGCTGGACTGGAACTTTCATCTGATGTAACCTGTGAAGTAATGAGAGGGCCAGACACGAGGAGGTGCAGAAGGCACAGACTTCACAATCCCTGAGCAACAGCAAAATGACCAGAGATGTTGGTCTCTGTAGAAGGAAGCAGCACCCAATGTAAGTTCTATTGAATGATCCATCATTCAATCCATCATAGACCAGCAATCTCTACAGAAGAAAGGATGAAGTCATGATGTGCAACTTACCCTATCCTTTGTCTTACTTTCCAACCAGCTACACCAAAACAGAAAATAGGGCAGACATGTGGCTAACATTATGAAATATTACAATAAAAATATTTCAGAAAATATAAAAAATAATATAAAAAGGGCATGTGCCTCCACTCAGATTTATCAAATGTTAATACTGGACATTCTTTCAATAGATATCTCTTTGTGAAAAAAATGCAAATGGAGTAGAAGACTCATTTTCATGATTTTTAAGCCAAATTCCCCCTCTCTCACTAGAGGCAATCAATGTCCTAAAGCTGCTTTACATCCTTTCTGATCATTGCTCATATGTTTTTACTACATACATGCATCTTCACGCAACATATGGTGTTTGTTGAGCTTTTAGGTTTTACATAAATGCAATAATATGCTTACTTTTTCACACACGACTGGTTGAGATATATCAACATATTACTGCATAAATACCTGTTTTTAAAAATGTCATTGTGATTCTTGGATCCTCTTGGAATTCAAGTTAAAATATTGCTGAATCAATTAATCTGAGTAGATACACACCTAATGGGTGCGGTGCGCACCGTCTGGGGGATGGACATGCTTGAAGCTCTGACTCGGGTGGGGCAAAGGCAATATATGTAACCTAAACATTTGTACCTCCATAATATTCTGAAATAAAAATATTAATCTGGAAAAATTATCATCTTTGTTATATTATCTCTTGCCATTCATGTACATTGTGATTCTTTCCCTTTCATCCAATCTTTTAGATCCTTCAACTGCCATAATTTGATGTGCAAAAACTATGATTAAAATAGTATCATAGTTTTCCTTTATCGCTCTTCTGTATGTATAATTATATTTACATTACTTTTTTCATGATTCATTCTCTTTTTTGAATCAATCTTGTTTATTTTTTAATGCAATCTGCTTTGTGTATTTTTCAAAGGGGCAGTTTTTGTTTTGTTGATTATCTCTTGTTTGTTAGTTCTTGTTAAAGTCCTTTCGTGAATGTCATACCCATAGTTACCATTCATAATAATGAATACAATGAAGCTGTATCTTTTTTCCTATTCTAGTCTCTATTTTGTTATGGCTGATGCATAAAAGTCCTCTCAATTTTTCACATTGATCTTATATGCAACAAACCTATTAAGCATTCTTCTAACAATTTGGCTGTAAATCCCTTCAAATTTCCATATAGATAATCATATCATATTCAAATAGTGACGATTATTTTTTTCTTCTTTTCCAATCATTGTACAGTTTATTTCTTTTTCTTGTTTTTCCATGGCTGAGACTTCCAGCAAGAAATTTACATGCTAGCAATGGTACTGAATATCTTACCAAATACCTGTCTTTAATGAGAATAATTCTTACCTTTCATCTTTAAGTAAGGTGTTTGATAGAGGATGTTGGTGGATATCCTTCAACAGATTAAGGAAGTTTTATTTGAGCCTGATTTAGATAAGAACTTTTGTCATGAATAATGCTAAAATTTAGAAATATTTTTCAGCTGCTCTTGAGATGACCATATAATTTTTTTCTTTAATCAACATAGCAAATTACACTGAGGGATTTTTTTTTCCCTTAGAAATAGGGGTCTCGCTCTGTTGCCCAGGTTGGAGTGCAAGTGGCATGATCATAGCTCACTGCAGCCTTGAGCTCCTGGGCTCAAGTGATCCTCCTGCCTCAACCTCCACAGTAGCAGGGATTATAGACATGCACTACTGTGCCTAATCTACAGTGAGGGAATTTTATGATGGTAACCCACCATAAATTAACTGGAAAAAAATGGTTTTTCAAAAATAATAAATTGTGTCTTTAATATTTTGTTGGATTTAATTTGCTGATGTTTTAAGATTTTGCATATATGATAACACATGAGAATAGCTTATACTTTTTGTCTCTTCTGCTTTTATCTGATTTTGGTTCCAGATTATAGGGGGCTCATAAAATAAATTGGGCAGCATTCCTTATTTTCTATCCTATGAAGTAGTTTGTTTTAAATATGAACTGTTACTCATAAATGAATTTATAGCGAGAGTTTCCTAAGAGAAACATTTTTTGTAATGATTACTGGGCTCATTTTGATTTCCAAACTATTTTTTTCAAGCAAGTTTAATCATTTGTATTTTTCTAGAAAATTACTCATCCCTTAAAATTTTAAATATTTGTCATAATAGAATAACTGATTACAATAGTATCATTGACTGGGCATGGTGGCTCATGCTTGTAAGCCTAGCACTTTGGGAGGCCGAGGTAGGAGGGTCGCTTGAAGCCAGGAGTTCAAGATCAGCCCAAGCAACGTAGCAAGACCCTATTTCTACAAAAATTTTTTAAAAGTTAGCCAGGCGTGGTGGCACATGCCTGTAAGTCCCAGCTACTCAGGAGGATAAGGCAGAAAAACCGCTTGAGCCCAGGAGTTTGAGGTTGCAGTGAGCTATGATGACACCACTGTACTTTAGCCCAGGCAATGGAATGAGACCTTGTCTCAAAGATAAATAAATAAATTAAAAAATACTATCATTTCTTTTATTCCTTCACTATATGTATAATTATACTATTTTTTCCTTACTGAGTCTCTTTTTTTGTTTAAATCAATCTTATTTTTTAATACAATCTTGTTTATTTTTCAAAGGGCCAGTTTTGGTTTTGTTGATCATCTTGTTTGTTTCGTATTTCATTATTAATTCTTTCCAGAAGATTCCTTTGCAAATAAAGTTCTAAAATATTTGAGGAAAACTATTGCAAAGGGAATCAATAAAATCAATAATTAAGATGTGAATATGCTCCAGATAGAAAAAAATAGAGGAAACAGAAAGTAAATTTAAAATGAGAAGATTCAGAATCCAAAACTGGATTAAAATAAGAACTGCTTTTTATTGAAGAGATTAGGCTTTAGACAATACCTACTAGGAAGCTGGGAGTGCAAAAAGTATTTAATGCATAATTGTTTTTTGGCAGGAACCACGTAGAGAAACTAAATAATTTATGCATTGGTTAAGTATGTTAATAATTTAAGGGAGTACTCTGCCTAAGCCTTTCTAATGTCTCTTTAAGATTTTTTCTATCACTACTCTGTGTTCAGAGCAAAGAGGGGCTTGAAATATAAACTCACAATGTAATCTTGACTAGAAGTCAACAGCAGACATTACTGGAAGTTACAGATACTCCAGCACCTCCCTCTCATTTCAGGAAATCGTGAAAGACAATCTCAGTCTCAAGTGTCATGCAGACCTTAGATACATAAAGCTCTTTGAACTTGCTAAAATAAAAAAAAAAAAATTGAATTCAAACACACATGTAGTGAGCTTCCTATCTAAGCTTATTTCTTGGATCCTATTTTTGCATACATTTCCCTTGTCCCAGACAGAATAACCAATGCTCTCTTGAAGGTCTGGCATTTTGCTGCCTTTCTGTCTTTGTCCATTCTTTCCACCTTTCCCTCAGTCCCTTACTTGAGCACTAGACTATGAGCTCCTAGAAGATGGAAAGTACTTGTCATCTGTTTGGCTTTATTGCCTAGTACAGTGCCTGGCACAGAGTGATCAACAAATATTTCTTGGACAGATGTAAGTGCTTTCTTCTGTCATTGATATTATACTATCTCATCTCTACAAATAAGAATACCTTAAAGACACTGTAAGTCTAAATTATACTCCTTCAAGAATCAGCTACTTTCTGTTATTGAGCCTTTCTCTACAATCCTAACTGGAAATAATTTCTTTCCTTTTATAATTTGAAAAGTATTTTAACATATCTCTTTTATGCCACTTATTTTCTATAATATAGGCTAGTGACTTATGGATATAGATTCTCATTTTTTTATAGGACTGCAAACTCTCAGATGAGGATATGTTCAATTTTAGTTCTACACATAGCAAAGCAAATTATAAATATTTGCTGAATAATTTATAACATAAATTGACGTTTTTGGATGTTTTACTCATTTACTACTTAATTAATCATTACATTCATCAGGCCTTTATGAAGATTCCTGAACTAGGGTGATGACATGTCATCTGGAGAGAAGATGCCCTGTGGGCATTACCTGTTGTTTTCCTTCCCTTCAAAGAAGAATCACCCCCTCGACAGTGGTTTCATAGCAAGGCTACATGCAATTCCCAGGCTTTTAGAGGATCTCTAAAGCAAAGGTCAACTGTAAGTTGTAAATCTGTAAGAGCATTTCTCTTCTGAATTTATAATTGTGAGATGTTTAATTTTGGAGAGGTAAGGAAAATTTATGATTCAAAACTTACACGGCAAATCAAAATGTTAAAACACCTGTAGGATTTTTATATTTTATTCAAGCTGTATTAATATATTTTTCTTTCAGAAAAATGCATATTAGGCCTCTTTCAATTAGACTTAGAAAAGCTGATGTAAGAAAACCAAAGCGCTTAATTCATTCTAACACAAGGTATGTGATTAAGGTGTAATTTCTGTGATCAGACAATGAAGTCAAGTTTCAGTAAATTTACTGTAGAGAATGTTGAGAAGCAGCATACAGAGTGAAATGCTACAAATGCATAAGCAGTAGAGTCACAGAGACCAAGGTTCCTGTCCTGAGTCAGCCAACTACCAGCTTGGGAAAGTCACTTAGCCCTTCCAAGCCTTGCTTTCTGTACCTGAAAACTGTGAATTATAATTCTGACCTTGCAGAATGTTTGTGAAGACTACCGAAAAGTATGACGGCTTTTAATACCATATTAGGAGCCTATCATTTATAATTTATGGTCATTTAGCATGATGATGACGATGATGATGATGATGAAGAAAATTTTCCAGAAAGTAAGCAATATGTCTTGGGTGCAAAGGCCTAGGATCAGCCCTATAAATTGGATCTTGAGTTTCTGCTTTGATGAGGTAGAAGTAGTTTGTCCTCAGGGTCATGAGTATGACAGTATGCTCCACTGCAAATACTTCGGGCAATTTTAAAAATTACATTCTCAATGGCTTGAGCATTAATCTTTTATAGGTGATCATAATAAAGTAGAACAGTCTATCATAAAATGAAGATAATGCTAAATAATTTTATTCAGTTATATTAACCAATATATAAAACATGAGATGCTTTATTAAAGCAAATGAGGAAAAAATGTCTAAATTGCCAAAAGTATATTTGGATATTTTTTCCTTCTTTACTATAAACTAATGGGCTGTAATATGGGATAACTGTTTTCCCACTTTATGTGTGTGTGAACTACACATGCAACACAATGAGGACTATGTATTGTAAGTGACATGACCCGGGAAGAACTATAAGAGATCGCAATACTGACAAGGGTCTAGGGATTTGTGGAGGAGAGAGAATCATCAAGGAGGCAAAGATCAGAAGTACATGCTGATGGAGAAATGACTTCGGCATCATGGAAGAAAAAAGTGAAAACTCAAAAAGAAATGAACATTGTTTTCCTAGGTAACTAGCCCCAATGGCATGGGCATGGCTATGAACACAGTTGTGTTTTAATGTTACCCCATGGACAAGGAGGCAGAACTGTCTGTGGGACAAGACAGGAGCGGGGATGAGCCCAAATCCAGGCTGAGTTGGGGGGAGAAGGGGTGAGGAAGAAGCCGGGGCAGGGAGACCTTTCACTTTTCAGCCCCAATATACCATGAACTGAGTTAGTTTATAGTAGCTTGTCATTTATTAGGTATAACATTAAGCAATTTATTACAACTTTTCTTATAATCCTTATAATGATTCTGTGATGAGGAAACTCATGACCAGATGAAGAAACTGAGGAACAAAGAGGTTAAGTAACTTTCACGAATTCTTTCAAAATCCCTAATTCTCACAACAACCTTAGTTAGCATTATTAATCTTATTTTCATACAAGAAAACTAAAATTTGGGTAACTTAACAATGGTAACATAGCTGACAGGTAGAAGAACCAAAATTTGAATATAAGTCTGTGAGAAAATGCAGAATCACATACATGTGTACATTAGGACTTGGGATACTACATTGTTTCCTACTATCTTATGTAGTAGAAGATGTGTCTAGCTCAAATGGTTACTGAGTATCTACCATGGGTAAAGGCCAAAATTGTATAGAATTTTAGAGATAGAAAGGCCCTTACATATCTTTTATTCCAATATGCTTATTTTATACATGAGGAATTACTCCAAGGGAAGTAAATGCTTCAAAGTTAAACTGTGTACAATATGTTCAATAATTGTTAAGATGCAGGATGAAAGTCATACATACATAGAAGACTAATCTACCCTACCTACATGTGTAGTTTTATGATACCAAATTTAATGTTTTCTGATTAATGATTAATAGCCTATGATTTTTCAATACCATATTAATTCTTTGTAAAACTGGAGGATTGGAGAATGACAAGTTTAAACATAGAAGAGAGAATGGAAATATGTTGATCATTCAAAATGTCTTGTTTTGAAGTTAGGTAGTTGTTAGTGCTTCTTCTGCCCAGGATTGACCCTGAAAGGGCTTTCTCTGCTATAGACAGAGAATTAGGGAAACAATATATATTTACTTAAAAATATCAGTATAGCTTACTTGCTGGCCAATGAGTATGGATAGACATCAGTGCCATGTGAGAAATTTTAACTTAAATCTTGCACTGAACATGATAAGAAAATCCTATACTCAGAAAATAACAAATCTCTGAGAACTGGGAGAAGGAAAAACAAAATCATTCTACAGAAACACTTTTACAACTATCTGCACAAGAAACTCCTACAGAAAAAATAATACCCATTGAACAAAAAATTCCTAACTAAAACTAGAAATGACAGAAGAAAATGAGTCAATATGGGGAACAGTCAAAATCTAAAATGAAAGCGAGAATGTATGCTGTAAGAACCAAATATATAATCATGACAAAGACAATAACATGTTTATAATAAACAGAAAAGAAAAGATAAGAATCATAATGAAAAATTTTCCATGTGGGAAAAAGAAAAAACAGATTTAAAAATTAGCCAAAATAGGCAAGGACATACACAAAAAGAAAACTACATATGAACATAGATACAAAAATTCTCAACAAAGGTATAGCATACCAAATCCAACAGCATATCAAAAAGATAACACACCACAGTCAAGTGGGTTTTATTCCAGGGATACAAGGATGGTTCAACATACATGAATCAATAAATCTGAGTCAACACATACATAGAATTAAAAACCAAAAACATATGATCATCTCAATAGATGCAGAGAAAGCATTTGATAAAATTCATCACCCCTTCATGAAAAAAACTCTCGACAAATTAGGTATCAAAGGAATGTACCTCAAAATAATAAAAGCCATACAGGACAAACCCACAGCCAACATCATACTGAAAAGGGAAAAGTTGAAATCATTTCTCCTAATGACTAGAACAAGACAAGGATGACTACTTTCACCACTCCTATTCAGTATAGTACTGGAAGTCCTACCTAGAGCAATTACAGAAGAGAAAGAAAGAAAAGGCATCCAAATTGGAAAATGAGGAACTCAAATTATCTCTGTTCACTGATGATATGATTTTATTCATAGAAAACCCCAAAGACTCCTTCAAAAGACTCCTAGCTTTGATAAATAACTTCAGTAAGGTTTCAGGGTACAAAATCAACATATAAAAATCAATAGCATTTCTATACACCAATAATGATCAAGCTGAGAACCAAATCAAGAACTCAATCTTATTTACAATAGTTACAAAAATAAATAAAAATATCTAGCGATACTTTTAACTAAGAAGGTGAAAGATCTCTACAAGGATAACTGCAAAACACTGACAAAAGAAATTACAGATGACACAAACAAATGGAAAAATATTCCATTATCATGGATTGGAAGAATCAATATTGTTGAAATGACCATACTGTCTAAAGCAATCTACAGATTCAACATAATTTCTATCATTTTTTAAAGAATTAGAAAAATAATTGAAAAATTCATATGGAACCAAAAAAGAGCCCACATAGCCAAAGCTATTCTAAGCAAAAAGAAGAAAGCTGGAGGCATCACATTACCTGATTTCAAATTACAAGGCTAGAGTAACCAAAACAGCATGGTACTGGTACAAAAATAGTCACATAGATCAATAAAACAGAATAGAGAGCCCCAAAATAAAGTCACATACCGACAACCAACTGATCTTCTCAAAATCAACAAAAATATCCACTGGGAAAAGGACATTCTATTCAATAAATGGTGATGGGAGAATTGGATATGCAGAAGAATAAAACTGGATCCGTATCTCTTAACATATAGAAAAATTAGCTCAAGATGTATTAAAGACCTAAATGTGAGACCTGAAACTATAAAAATCCTAGAAGAAAACCTAAGAAAAACTCTTCCGGACATTGGCCTAGGGAAAGAATTCATGATTAAGTCCTGAAAAGCAGACACGACAAAAAATGAAAATAGACAAATGGGATTCAATTGAACTAAAAAGCTTCTGCACAGCAAAAGAAATAATCAGCAACCTACAGAATGGGAGAAAGTATTTGCAAACTATGCATCTGACAAAGGGCTAATATCCAGAATCTATAAGGATCTCAAACAACTCAACAAGATTAAAACAAATAACCGCATTAAAAATGGGCAAAGGAAATGAACATTTTCTGAAAGAAGACATACAAACAGCCAATGTATATATGAAAAATGTTCAACATCACTAATCACCAGAGAAATACAAATTAAAACCACAGTGAGATACCATCTTACACTAGTCAGAATAGCTATTATTAAAAAGCCAAAACACAACAGGTGTTGGCAAGGATGGGGAAAAAAGGGAACACTTATACACTGTTGGTGGGAATGCAAATTAGTACAACCTCTATGAAAAACAGCATACGGATTTCTCAAAGAAATAGAACTACCATTCTATCTGGCAATTCTACCAGCAGATATCTACCCAAAAGAAAATAAATCATTATATAAAAAAGACACCTAAACTCATATGTTTATCACAGCACTATTCACAATAGCTAAGTTATGGAATCAACCTACATGTCTGTCAATGAATGATTGAATAAAGAAAATTTGGCATATATACACCATGGGATACTACTCAGCAATAAAAAAAGAATGAAATAATGTCTTTTGCAGTAACATGGTTGGAACTGAAAGCAATTATTTTAAGTGAAATAACTAAGAAAAACAAAGTCAAATATTGCATATTCTCACTATAAATGGCAGCTAAATAGGTACAAATGAACATACAGAATAAAATAATAGTCATTGGAGACTCCAAAAGGTGGGAGGGAGGCAAGGGATAAAAAATTATCTATTTGGTTTAATGTACACTATTTGGGTAACAGGTACACTAAAAGCCCAGCTTTTACCGCTATGTAATTATATACATGTAACAAAACTGCACTTGTATCCCCTATAACCATAAATATAAAAAAAAATACAAAGTAAAAAAAAGATGCATCATAAATTGTTAAAAAATAAACCAAAATAGACTAATGAAAATGAAAATTGTAATAAAATTAAAATGTAGTGGATTATTAGATATGATTCAGTTGAAGAGAGAATTAAAGAATTGGAAAATAGATATGAGAAAGCCACATAGAATTCCACACACAGAAAGAAAAATGTAGAATATTTTAAAAGACAGATTAAGAGACATAGAGGGTGGAAAGAAATAGATTACCTTCCAAGAAATAACAACTTATTTGGGTATATAATTGTTGTTAGTCTTCCCTTATTTCTTTGATGATAGCATTTTACTGACTTCCACTTTTGCTTTTGAATACACTCATCAGACAGTATTCTTGAGGGACAGGTTTCAGGACCCTGCTCTGATATGAAAACTCCCAGAAACTCAAGTCCCTTACATAAAATATGTAATCTAGTTAGCCCTCCATATCAATGGTTTCTGCATCCATGGAGGCCCAACTGTACCATACTGATCAAATTTGAATTTTGTTAATTCACGTAACCATAGCATAAATGTGAGTATAACTATTTGTTAAATTACTGTAAATAGAACTTTAAGAATCTAGAATAAGCAAAGATAAATCACGACAAACAAAAACATGATAGAAGGTGGTAGAGGTTTGATGAAATATACTAGTAATCATAATAAATGATAATGGAATTAAACTTCCATGTTAAAACAGAGTATCAGATCCCATTTTTTAAAATCTCAACATTATACATTTTATATTAATAAAAAACAAATTATAAATTAATATGAAAGAGGAAAGCACCATGACAAGTCTAGAAGTATAGGGGATGATGATTTAGTACGCCAGATATCAGGACCTATACAAGTATAAGCAGTAGGCAACTGAATTTGTGACAGAAGAGAGATCCCAGAATCACATGTATGTATATACGGGATGTTGAAATATGAAGGAAGTGGTATTAAAATCAGTATAGATTGAAGGATAGACTATTTAACAAATTGTAATGAGTCAATTGGTTGTTGGGAGTAATTGGATTCCTACCTCACGCCATTCAAGAATTAATTCCATATAGATAAAATACCAAATTGTGAAACACAAAATTGTAAAACTTGGAGAGAAATATAGAAGAATATCTTTATAATCTTGGCATAGGGGAAGGTTAATGAAATAAGATACAAAAACTACAATTCCCAGAAGCTCAAGTCCCTTATATAAAATATGTAATATATGAAAAGTTTGATAAATGGGTAAATGTGACACATTAAAATTTTAAATCTTTTATATAAGCAAAATGAAAAATCTTAGACTGAGTGAAGATATTTGTTGGACACATAGCTGACATATTAGTATCCAGAACTCATACAAAATCAGTCAAAAATAGGCAAATGATATAAACTAAAAATTCACAGAAGAGGATACCCAATGAAGTGACTAGATGCTCCCTTTCACTAATAATTCAGAGAAATGCATACTTAAAAAACAAAGATATCATTCACATCCATCAGCAGAATTTTGCAGTTGAGCAAACATTTCATGGAAGAAAATGGATAAATGATTGTGGTACATTCATACAATGGAATTCTAAAGATATGATAAACTTAATAAACTATACCTACATGCATAAACATGGATATATTTCAAAAACATAATTAAAGAGGCAAGTTGCAAAAGGATCTGTGCAGTATGATGCAATAATGATGAGAACACACATGTTCCAAGAATCAAAGGTGGTGTACTAACTTCAGTGTAGTGCTCCACTCTGGGGACAAAGGGAAAGAAACCGGAATGGGGAAGTATATATTAATAACTGTATATATCATTTTCTCTAAAAATCAAATCTTTGAGACAAATAAGAAAAATACTTATTACTTTTTATCGTTGCCATTTCTTCTCTTTGGAACTGACGTCACACTGAGTTGGGTCATGAAGCTGGTAACTTGATGTAGGTGGTACAGACATTGTTCGTTTTCTCCTCACTTGCCTCTCAGCTCCTTAAAAGCAAACAGGAGGTTTGCCCCAAATAGGATATTTTTCAGTGACTGATACAGTTCATAAAATGTGGGTTGACCACAAGGAGTGTGATGAAGAGAACACTGAAGAAATGAACAAGTCCTAAGAAAGTCAACATACAGATCTTGAAAGAACTTGTGAGGAAGTGATGCAAAGTGAAAACTGAGGCTCCGTAAGGAAGGCAATTGCCAGAGGCCAAGTGACTCCTCAGATGTAAGGTTTTATAAGTCACAGGTCACCAGCTGTTTCTTCTAAGCCAGTGTTACCCAGAATTCCTTGCATTAGAGACATCTTTGAGAGTCTGAAGGAAGTGTAAAGCCTTTCTCCCAGAAATAGGCACATACATGCAAAATATGCCTGCAATTTCTAAAGCCTAAGATCTGAAACCTAATCTAAGGGAACCCATTATTAAGAACTTCTGTTGCTGACTGATAATGAACCACACCAATCCTGGGCCACACGTCACTGGCATGTGACCTAATTCTGAATGCTGCTCTTTACGGAAACAGAGCAGAGATCCTTTTAGAGAAACAAATTTGAATGTGGAGAGGAATTTTTAGAAGGGGGTTCCTCAGAGAAGGTACATTCCAGGTGGATGGGGATGGCTTTGGAGCAGACATCCAGGGGTTGGGCCGGATGGAGAAGGGGAATCCTTTGTGAGACGCATCACAGGGTCCTGGCATGGTCTGAGCTGAGAGCTACAGCAGGCTGGGGCTTTCAGACACCAGGGCCCAAAGAAGCTCAGAGCATCTCCATGCAAAGCACGCAGAGCACCCTAGTCCTTCCCAAACACAGGCACTCTTTCTGCTCTGATTTGTGCGATTTGTTCTAAGACATTAGGAGAAACAAAGAAAAGGAGAGGGATAACCATTTTGGAGAAGGCCCACTTTCACCATTTTATTGACTCTGTATTCCCGGTACATAGCAGAGTGCCTGGGATTTCAATTACTCCTCAGTAAGTGTTGTATCGATTGGAAAAAAGCTAATTCTAGCTTCTTTTCACAAATGCCAACATTCGGGTATTTTAGTGTTTTAAAATTAGGGTCAGCTTTCTCACTGCCATTATTCTCTTTAATAAAGAATGTAATCTTAGTTTTGAAATTATGAATTTTTTAATGGAATTCAGTATCGCCACTAGTTTTAGTGTTGTAGCTTATAAATGGTTTAATTTTTTCCTGAATTGACTCTAATGCCAAAAAGGTTACCTTTCATAGTTTCAGCCACTCTGAATACTGGGAGAAAAGGGTTATTTGTTTTTAATTTTATTTCCACAAGCAGCTTTCAGCAGTAAAAGCAATCTGGGGATTTATTTATTTATTTATTTATTTTTTTTACAAGAAACAATCAGAGCCTATACTTCATAATTTTTTTACTTTAAGTTGATATATACCATACATGCAGAAAAGTACACCAGTGATAAATGTATAGGCTAATTCTCACAAAGTGAATACCTGTGAGTGGTTGCCACTTAAAATCTAGGTCCTCCATCAGGAAACATGACTACTCTTCTAGCATCCCAGAAGCCCCAAATAGAAGAATATGCAAGAAATCTTTTGTAATTTTCATTATAACTTCTTTGATGCACAGGTTATTTATTTAGAACACGTTACTTAATTTTCCAATATTTGGGAATTTACTAGTTGCATTTCTGTTACTTATAATGTAATATTGCTGTGAAGAGAATACATATTTAATCTTCTATATGTTGCCTGTGTTTTGATGTTTTTTATATAGGTTATTGGAAATTATTCTTAAAATCTCCCATTATAATTGCAGATTCCTCTATTCTTTATTTAGTTCTGTCAAGTTTTGCTTTATCAAGTTTAAGGCTATGTTTTAGGTGAGTGCAAATTTAGAATTATTATATCTTTCTAGTGGATTGACCCTTTTATCATTACAAAATGTCCTCTTTATCTCTAGTAATATTTCTTGTCTTAAAGTCTTATTATTCTGATATTAAACTATTTGGAAGGTATATTTTTTATATTCTTCTATATTAAATCTTTGTTATCTTCAAGTGAAAGGTATATCACTTGTTGGATATATAATCTTACTGTTCTTTTAGGTGTTATTATAACATCAATATTTCACTTATTAAAGTCTAACATAATATTTTTGCCATTTCTTGAACAATTCAAGGTTCTTAGAAGTTTCAATTTCAATGATGTCCTTACCTCATTTTATGCCATTATTTTGGGGGCATTTAATTCTGCATGCATTTTGAACTCAAAACTATTATGCATATTTTATTTTTATTATTGATTTATAGGGTAAATATTAATTTATAGATCTTTTTTCATTTCTTTCTGAATTTTCTTGCATCCATCTGGGATCATTTTTCTTCTGCCTAAATAATTCCCTTGTATTTTCTTTTCTTCAAATCATTCAGTTTTTTTTGCCTAAAAATATCTTTATTTTGCCTTTGTGTTGAAAAGATATTTTCCCTTGGTATAGAATTTCAGGATTTCTGTGATTTTCTTTAATTTGTTTAAAGTGTCACTCTATTTATTCTTCCTCCCATAACTTCTGTTGAGATGGAGAAATCTGTTTTTTATTTTTTCTTCTTTGGAAGTTATCTGTCTTTTTCCTTCTGTCTGCATTTAAAGTTTTCACTGTCTTTATTAACAATCTTACTATGTTATCCCTAGGTATGATTTTCTTTAATTTTATTCTGCTTGGGGTTTGTCAAGTTTACTGAATCTGTGGGTTAGGGTGTTTATTAGTTTTAGAAAATTCTCAGCTGTTATCTCATCAACTTCTACCTTGTTCTGAACTTCCCTGCTGTCTGGGCTCTTGGATGTTTAGGGCCTGGCAACCTTAGTACTCTATGATCCCTTCTGGGATATTTAAAAAATATTTTATGCACATAATCTAGTTCTTAGCGAAAGGATCAATCTGATATAAGCTAATCTTCCATAGCCAGAAGGAGAACATCCCCTTTTGAGGTGATACTTCTTGTACTGTAATAATCCCAGCCATAGACTGAACATACAATGTACTTATTTTTACTTAGACACAGTCACAAATGTGAAATGTGGGCCAACTTTGAGGTAGATAAGCAAGCAATAATTCAAGCCTATTAAGTAAAATTTAGATCTTCTGCTGTCCTCGTCACCGGTTGCCCTACATGGGAGTGCTAGGGCAATGTGATCCTCCACTGTAAACCCATGGGTCCAGGAAGGACTGCCAAATCATAGACTGGAGTCAGGTGAGGCAAAGCCATTGCCAGAAATCCAAGCCAAAAAGAGGCAGGGGAAGGAAAGTAGGTGGAGGGAGAAGCAGAGTGGTATATTAGAAGATACCCCAAAACACTATGGGGTACAGGCTACTTCCTCACGCACAGATGACCCTCAGGCATTCCTCTAAAAACAGACAACTTCCTGTCTCCAAGCTTCAGGTTTCTCAAAATGACAGTCATCATAAATAATTATCTTACAGGCTTATAGTGATTGGAAATAATAAATATGCAAATTGTTTAGAATAGTGTCTCTTTCATAGTAATTGCTTAATAAGTCAGAGCTATGATAATGGTGATGGTGATCATGATGATGACTGTGCTGGAGATATTGATGATTGTGATGATGATCATGAAATGAAAATAATTATTATTATCTGGAAGAAGATGGAGGATATCATCGTACATGGTCCTGACATATCACAGCTCACTTTCTGGGGATATGTATACATTTACTGTAATTGAGGCAAAAGAGAAAGTGTAGCATTTACCACTTTTAAATTATTTGTTCTACTTTAAAGTGGTCATGCTCCAGAGCTTCTATCTGATTGACGTTCCGAATCAGGGGGCCAGTACCCTCAACAGCCCCCCTGTGACACGAGACATGCTACAACCAAGTCCCTCATACCAATAGTGTCAGGGAGCGAATGAAGCTGACTCACTCACTGTCATAGAACTTAGAGAAGCACTCCATGCTAGTTTCTACGGCTTGGAATTTCAGGATGATTAACAAGCAAGGTCTCCAAGGAGAGACAGCACGTGTTTCGGAAGGGGCACATTCCTCATTGTTGCTTTTGCTAGAAAATATTGATAATAGAAAGCAACTTTCCTAAGGCTCATTCACTTAGGACTAGATGGATTTTTGCTTACAATACATTGCATTTTTTTAAAGGGATAATTTTAAAAAAATAAAATCTAACCGCCACTTAAACCAAATGGGCAAGACACCTAGATAGGAATATAAGATCAGGACGTTGCCATTTCTATTCATGAGTACCTGTCCTGTTCTCAGCATAAGATATTTTTGATTATAGAGAAGGAAACATGCAGCAAATGCCAGCCTTTTCAGCATGGGATAGGCAACTTTGTTGATGCCAATGAATCTGATGACTGCTTTTCAAGCTGTAGATATGGAGGGAAACAATCATAACAGGAACAGGTGGGATCACATAGGGATGGCTGGTGAACAAATAAATAAAAGGAGAAACCACAAACTTAACCGGGATGTACTTTTATGCTTTTTTCATGTAGAAGGAAAAATATATATATTATGTATAAATATATATATACACACACACACACAAAGAACACGAAAAATATCTTTTAAATTGAGGGAAGAATAGCAGTTTCTCTCTGACCTGGCTGAGGTTAATATTCTGGCAAACATGGGCTCCCATTAATGAGTGAAAATAGAGAAAATAGTCGTGGAAATCCGAAGGTCTCCTCCTGAGGTAGAGCAGAGTGACACAGGTTAGGAGCCCCATGCAGGTGAGCATCCCGCTTCACAAAGCGAGGGGTGCGATAAATGTGCACTCAAGTATGATTAAGTCAGCTCCTGAGACTCCTCTGAGCCACCACTGTCTTTCCAGACTTGGGGCGTCGTGTTCTCTTCTCCCACACAACTTCCATAGTTCTCTACTCAAAGGCACCTACCACTGTCCCTTTTCTCTAGCTTACTCCTCCTGGTGACCTCAAGTTTTCAAAAAGAAAGTCAAGTGACAGGAGAAAACCTCCTAGGGAAATGAAACGCAACTGACTAGCTTTCTTCTTGGAATCCCTTCATTGGATCTCAGTTTTCTCATCTATAACAAGAGGGGTTTGAACTACAATTCTCTGAAGTCTACCCTCACCGGGGGATCTGGGAATCTATGATCCTGTGTTTCCTCTGGCTATTCCCAGTAAGGACAGGGTCTGAAAATCATCCCAACCTTCTCAAACCAGCACACATTTTCGGAATCCTATTGTTCTAGGTTATAGGATGGGATGACAAAAAAGTTGAAATGTACAATAAAATTGGGGAGGGGAGACATGCACATAGAAGTCACCGTTGAAAAAAATCTTGTACAGGCAGGAAGGAGCCTCCAGGTGTGAAGTAGCGACCTTGCTGCTCTGAAAAGCAGGACACGATCACCCCTCACCCCTACTCAGAATCAGTGCTAATCTTTCTTGGGAAAGAGTCTATTCCCAGAAGTGAGACAGATAATATTCTCTGCACTTTGCAGATAAGAAAGCTGTGAGTCAGAGAAGTTGAGTAGTTTGCCCAAAGTCATACAGTGTTCTCTAATAAGTGGCAGAGAGGGACAAGTGGGAGATAAGGGCAATCATTTGATAGGATCTCACTCCCCTTGGGCCCCTGTGCCAACAGCTTCTGGGATCCTACTTCCAACAAACATTCATGGACTGGACTATTCTGGCCCACTTGAGGTTCCCCTGGAGCCTTCTAGCTGACTATCTCTTAGTATTGGCTGACCACTCAGAGTTTACCCTCTGTAAATGCAAGTCACAATATCTGAGCCCATGCCTCCCAGGGATAGCAAGATAAATGAGATAATAAAGGTGAGAGCCAGATGAGCTTCTCTTAATGAAGGTGTAAAAAACCCATCCAAGTACTAACCAGGCCTGACCCTGCTTAGCTTCTTGCAACTAACTGAATAGCACTCAAGTGCACAATAAGTAAAACTTAATGGGAATCGAGCAGGTGTGGGGTGCGTAAGAGGGGATAGATGAAATCATACTAAGGGGTACGACCTCCCCTATCTGGGTGAAGGGCACATTTACAACTTTGTCTCAAGCAGTACAAAAGCAATCCATGGAACCGAAACATTTGTACCCCCGTAATATTCTGAAATCAAAACAAAACCTCCAAGACCCCCATGGGGTACAACGATGTTATTAACAACATGCAGGGGCTGCAGGGTTACATTTGGCCAAATTTTTACACCCTCTTTTTTAGGAAGGAAACATAGATATGAAATCTGTATTTCCTGATAATGAAACTGACAAGGTGTTTTCACTTTCAAACAAATCTATTGTATACAAATCCAATTAATAGAAAAAGTATACCAATCAGGGACCTATATTTATGTATACTTTTCATAGAGCTAGATTTAAAAAAAAGACTTCTTCAGTATATTTCATGCTTTGTGGCATTGCAGCAAAATTGGAATTGTAAAACAGTGATTTACTCAAAGGCTTTCAAGGGCACAGTTCTGGCATAAAGGGAAGTGCAACTGAAGTTTCTAGGATACCATTTGAGACTTCGGCAGTGCTGCCCACCCAGGATAAGATTCCACCAACCAACTGCATCACTTGCAAATGCTGGAAGCTGTTGCCCTGAAAAAGCAACTAAGAATAATACCTGGGTGTGAACAAAATAAGAAGGGGACCACGCTTGGCTGAGAGCCACTGCACTGCAAAGGGGTGGTGCTACTCAAGAGAGGTGGGAGCAGAGTCTTGAATTAGACTATCCACGTCTCTCATGTGAATCCTCAGAATTGCCAGCTCTTTGGGTACCCACAAAGCTTCTGCTCTGATGCTAGGCCTTTTAGGGCCATGAAGAGGGTAAGACTAACTTTTACATCTCAATTTTTACCTTTCCCTGCAGAGTTTATCACTAAAACTCTTCCTAGCCTATGGCCTGGAGAACTATTTTCCTGGTATTACATTTTCCCCAAACCCTGTTTATCCCTGCCCCCCAACCTGTTCAGTAGTCCTATTTAAAATGACTGGATAATCCTTCTCAAGGGTGCTATTATAGCCCTAATATGTCAAGGTCTAAGGTTTTGTATTAGTAAACATTGGACATCTTCCCTTTTAGATTGAAAATTAATCCTAGAACTTAATTGAGCCATTTTATGTTTATTGGTTGCTGGGTTACCTCTCAGGTCTTACCCTTCTCTCATGTCTTCTCTATAATATTCCAAGAAACAGAGAGGACCCAGTTAGACCCTGAACCCCGCTTCTTACCTAAATGACATTGGAGATGACCAATGATCAAATTTCAAAGTTAAGATCTCTCAAGACAGTCCAAAATTTAAGATCATCCTAAATTTAAGACCTTGAGATTTCAAAACATCCTTACGTTCACAAATCTAACTGTATTCCAACAACTTTTGAGTGATCTTCCTGATTCTAGAATGAACACTGACCGAGAGCATCCTGTTGCCTATCCTTGATGATAACCCTGTTGAGACTGTAGCAGAGGAGAAATAACAGAACACAGGACTGGAGTTATGAACCCCAATCACACAGCCTTGGGTAAGGTACTTGACCTCTCAAGGCCCCAACTGTTTCTCATCTGTAAAATGCCAAAGATTCCTATCCCCCACTATTGTTGTAGAAGATCAGCGAGATACAAAGTGTCTGTCCTGGTGTCTGGCCAACAGTGCTACCTCATAGTCACCTTGAACCTGAATCTCTGGATTGAGAAGTATGAGCCATTGAATTCTGATCCCAGATATTCTAAGAAATTTATAAATCCTCAGTCATATGTTGCATTTCAAATCCAAGTATCAAAAAAGCCATGTGACTGAACTAAAATGTGGGTTTATTTGGTAATTTATTGTAATTATAATACATGTATGTATATCACAACTATATAGTTACACTTCTAGGAAGAAAGACTTTTTTATAAGTTAAGAATTTTTATGTGGAGTGAGGGTATCTGCTCATTTGTATGAAGGGCATACTGCTTTGTTGCAGAGAGCAGAGGAATGACTTGCTCTTCACAGCCTAAAATTGAGCCCACCAGGGATGAAACACAGGCTCTTCATAGCAAAGGCTTCTGTCCAGCTGGGCAATAAATTCTGGCTGCCCCTGATAATCACAGTGACTGGCTCCTGGTCATAATTTTTATGTCATTATCTGCTCCTGGAAATGCATGAATGATTTTGGCCTTTAAAAACAGATTTAAGAAGATGCGTTTATCTTGACATTATCAGCCTTTTAAAGATCATGCAGTAGGGCCTGTTGACCTTTCTGTCTTAATGGTGAGTTGCACAACAGTGGGATAACGTTAATGGAAGGAAGTGTGAAAGAATGTGTACACAGAAGCAGCCCCCATGCAGGGGCGGAGCAGGAAAGGGATGTTCAGGATGACAAAGGAAACTTACTTGCCTTATTCCTATGGCAATTGAGGAATCCCATGTAAATAGAAGCAAAGGCAGTACAAATTGGATCCCACTTCTATCTCTGCTCCAAATATGTGGTCCTTGGATACTGCGATGGTTAATGTTAGGTGTCAACTTGACTGGACTAAGGAATACCTAGAAATCTGGAAAGCATTATTTTGGACGTGTCTGTAAGGGTGTTTCCAGAGGAGATTAGTATGCGAGTCTGCATGGACTAGGTGGGGAAAATACACTGTCAATGTGGGCAGACACCACCCAATCTACTGGAGGTTTAGAGAGAACAAAATAGAGAGAAAACGCAAATGAGCTGATCTTCCTGCTGGAACTGGGGTACACTCTTCCTCTCCTGTCCTTGGACAACAACTCCAGGTTCCCCAGATTTTGGACTCCAAGACTTACGATAGGACCCTCCTCCTTCTAGGTTTTCAGGCCTTTGGCTTCAGACTGAGAGTTTCACCATCAGCTTCCGTAGTTTTGAGGTCTTTAGTCTTGGACTGAGCCACACTCCAAGCATGCTAGTGTCTTCAGCTTGCAGATGGCCTACTGTGGGACTTCTCAGCCTCCATAAGCACATGAGCCAATGCCCTAATAAATCCCCTCTCATATACCTATACATATCTCCTATTGATTCTGTCTCTCTGGAGAACTCTGACTAATATGGGTACACATCAAGGCATGAGTCAAGAGAAATAATAACATAATTTGTCTTATTGAGTGGTTGGCAGTGACTCCAATTTCTGAACAAGTAAAGCACAAACACATTTACTTACCTGTATCTGATAATGTAAATTTCTACATTTTTAAGATATACATAATGTTGATCAATTCATTATTGTATACTGGAAAAGGCACGGGATTCTGTCACTAATCATAAGAAGAATTCCTACAAACCTCCTCCATTCTCTAGTTCTAGAGTTTCCCAAAATATTAAAAAAGAAAGATCAAGGGTTTTTTAACATCTTAATGATTAAAGATGATCATAATTATGAAGTTTTTCACAGTTCCTTGGTCATATCATGTGTTCAATAAGTGCTAGTATCTCTCTCTCCCCCATCATCCCCCAACCTTCCCCTTTGCACCAACTTGCTTAATCCACAAATGTGGAAAAAACTAATAAAGTTGATAAACATTAGAGATTGAGAATGTCTAGCTCCCTTGCAAGCTCTGAGATTTAGTTGTACCAGGACCACATTTTCAGTGCAATGCAGAGTTTTAACAGAGGAACAGGAATTTGAAATTGGAAGCACTCTAAAAAAAATACAGGAGCTGCCATGTGCACGGTAAACATTTCTAATTTCATACGCACAAATAGAAGATTAAGTTAAAAACACTGACTGTTCTGCCTTCTAAACCCAACAGGGAGGTCATATCAAGGTCCAAACTAAAATGCACAATTCTATGCTTACCCACTACCACTACAGCCCAGTGAACATTTTTAAATCCCAGACATTTTTAAAACATAGTTGGGTATGTGATTTTCTATTATACCTAATATAGTGAAATGAACCACAATCTAATAGGAGCAGATGAACTGGTATTTCTATGGCAACCAAAGGGTACCAATATCACTTTATTTTTATTATTTTCATTTTGCAAGGAACCTTCCTTGAAGAGCAACTCCTTTTATGCACAGATCTACCTGACAGCTTTCTGAATAATTGTAATCCAAAAGGCTTTGTACCTGCACGTTGGACACAATGACTTATTCTAATTATCTCATGAAACTCAACTGTTAAATAAAACTTGAAGTAAAAACAGAAAGAAGACTATTTGCTTTCTGTTACTGACTTCATGGTGTCTTCCTCTTGGCAGAGTACTCCTGAGGAAACGGGATATGCCGTTGCAAAGAAAGGGTTCTTTATACTTCTCCCTAGCCAGGAGTTTGGGCCAAGTCAGGACCCATGAAAAGAGGATAAAACATGACTGAAAACCTTCCTTCTGGATGACAAAAGAGTGACTAGCTTGAAACAAGCATTTATTGAGCAATCACTAGAAGTCAGGCACATTGGATGAAGACAGCACTGGTCTAGGAGATCTCAGACTCGCAAGGAGGGAAAAATGGGCAAATATGGGATGTCAATGAACTCTGAAAAAGGCCATAAAGAAGTTAGCATCTGGGTCAACACTGATTCATTATCCAAATAGGGTCACCTTTGAGAATGAAAGGGGTAGCGTTAATAATTATGTAAGGACAACTGACATAAACACTACCCTAGTTAGTTCAAAGTGCTTTGGGACACAAAGCAGAAAGCAGCAACATGCATTTGGAGGAAGGCAGGCCTCCAGGGGTTTCAGAGGAATTTTTGATTTAGATTATGAGAAAAATAATAGGAGTTAAGTGGAGAAACAGAAGAATATATCATGCGGAATGAAACGGCACAAAGACGTGAAGTTGTAAAATTGCACAATGTAGCTTACTCCAAGATGAACTCAGAGAAAGCAACTAGCTTATTGCAGAACTCAGAGAAAACAACTAGAGGATTCCATTTCAGCTCCATCACACTGAAAAAATACAAAAGCCTGATAATAGCAAGTGCTGATCAGGATATGGATTAATACCCCATGTATGGGTACAGCTAGTTGGGAGAGCACTGCAGGAGTATCTAATAAAATTGGAGATGTTTATACCTTATAATCCAGAAATAAAATTTCTGCTATAAACCCACAAGTGTATCCAAGAGTAAATACAGAAGGGATGTTCATTATGTATTGTTTATCATAGTAAAAAATTAGAAATAACTTAAGTGCTCATAAACAGCACAATGGAAAAATAAATTGTAGTAAATCTATTTAATGGACTACTATTCAGCAGTTAAATGAACTAAAACCCAATGTATCTATCAAAATAAATAGATCTCACAAACATATTAAGTAGGAAGAAAAACAAGCTGCAGAAAGATATGTGCTATAGGATACTATATCAATAAAGACTAATGGCGGGGGAGGGGGGAGGAGGGGACGGGTATATGCATACACAAAGAGTGCGATGCGCACCATCCAGGGGATGGACACGCTTGAAGCTCGGACTTGGGGGGGAGGGGGAGCAAGGGCAACATACGTAACCTAAACATCTGTGCCCCCATAATATGCTGAAATTTAAAAAAAAAAAAAAAAGACTAATGGCACAAAAATAGTGCTATAAATTATTTAATGAATAGGTATATATAAGAATAGTAAAATTACACAATAAAAAGCTTGCATGGCTATTGCAAATAATGCGGCAATGAACATGGCAATGAAGATATCTCTTCTAGATAATACACATACGATGAAATATTATTCAGCTTTAAAAAGGAAGGAAATCCCACCATTTGCCACAACATAGATGAGCCTTGAGGACATTATGCTAAGTGAAATAAGCACAGAAACACCAACACTGAATGACACTGAAAAAGAAATACGTATGATCTCACTTATACATGAAATCTAAAATAGCCAAACTCAAAGAAACAGAGAGTGGAATGGTGGTTGCGAGGGGCTGGGGGAGGGGAAAATGGAGAGGTGTTAGTCTGAGGATATGAACTATCAGACATATGAGGCGAATAAGTCCTAGAAATCTACTGTACAGCATAGAGCCTATAATTAACGATACTGTGTTATATACTCAAATATTTTCCAAGAGGGCAGATCTATGTCAAGTGCTCTTATCACACAAAATAATAATAATAATCATAAAGAGAAGAAAAACTTTTGGGGCTGATGGATAGGTTTATGGCATAGATTGTGGTGATGGTTTCATGGGTGTATTCTTATTTCCAAACTCAGAGTTGTATACATCAAATATGTATAGTCTTTCCTATGTCATCTGTACCCCAATAAATTTTTTTTTAATGAGAAAATCAGATTACTTTTTATTATTTTCACTTTTTCTGATTGGAAAGAAGGGAAAAATATAAACGAGAGAGACATGGAGAAAAAGGACCCAGGGATATTATGCTGTGTGAGGGCTGGTGGTGGTGGTGGGAAGCTAGCCAAAATTTTAAGAGGTTCTTCATGTTTAAAATCAAATGGTGTATATTTGTATCATATAAAAACACCCTCAGATTTAGTAACCTCAGAATGATGTGTGGA
>CAUYSK010021641.1:0-21797 GCA_963575035.1 Avahi laniger
CGCTCTCTTTCTACAGTCATTTATTTTAGCTGAGCTCTCCTTCCCCTTTGATAACCTCGTTAATTAACGTGTAACTTTTCAGTAAAATAGTCACAGCTAAGTCTGAATTCGAAAAAAGGAATTAAATGGCAGAAAGCTCTCCAGAAGTGGCCGCCCGCAGCGTTACGGCCCCAGGCAGGGTACAGTCCCGGACTGCAAGTGGAGAGCTGCGCGCGCGCCGGGGAGGGCGCGTGTGGTGGCGCGCAGGGGTTGCGCGCGCGGCAGCGTCGACCGCACGCCCCCACACCGCGGTCCGCGGTTGCCGTGACGACCCGGCGGCCCTCAACGGCGGCAGGGACGAGTCGTTGAGGCTGTGAGGCGAGCCCGGACCCTCCGGACCTCGCCCGGCTCGGCTGGGCCGCGCAGGAGAGTAACCCAGCTCCATCCGAACGGGGACTATGAGAAAATGGTCGGACAAACGAGGAGTAAGCTCAAAGGAGCGGCGCCAGAGCCGTGCCAATCTTCCCGCTCCATGCAGTCCAAGCGGCGGCGCCGGCCCACCGGAGCCGGGGAGCCGGAGATGGAGGAGGAGTCGCAGAAGGAGGTGGAAAAGCCGGAGCTGCTGCAGCAGCCTGCGCCCGTAGGCGGCGGGAACCTGCCCGGTGGAGCCCGGGACTATTCGCCGCGGAGGATCCGAAATCTGCACAGGCAAAATTGCTTGCACCTGGAAGTGGTCGCCAGGACTCTTTTTCTTGGACGCTTCCAGTTCCTCCACTTTCTTCTGCAGCGGCTCCGGGAAAAGGTGCACGTGTTGCAGACGCGTCGGTTCTCTCGCAGGAGCATTTTCGGCATTGGTGAGCAGAGCAGGCGGGGAGAGCCCTTACAGGGAGCCTGACCTTGGGGCCGCAGGGACCCGCAGGCTCTTTAGTCTGAGCCTCAAAGTTTGAAGTGGTTTTCAGTCTTGAAGGAGATCAATTTAACAAGCAAGGGTTTGTGGGTGCCTAGCAGCAAAAATGGCAAGATCTGAATTCTGGAGAATCGCTGACAAGAGTCGCCAACCCCCTTAGTTCTTATTTAAAACATTTTGTCAGGATTTTCTGACTTAGTGGTCACCCCTATGTCAACAAAAATGTTATCTTAATCTAGGCCGCCAGTAATCACGGTTTGTAAAAATAATTGGTCAGCTCTTGAGGAACAGACATTATGTTCCTCAGGATATTAAATAAAGCAAAATAAAGGTAATGTTGTTTTTTAATTAGTTGAGATCATTAATAGTGGAAATAGGATCCAAGTAGGCCATTTATTGCCCTGTGGTATCCATACCAATTTATTGGTATCCGTTTACTTCCAAATTGGGGGATTTTTATTTAAGCACTGGAAAGGTTTCTCTTCTTCCACTTCCATCGCTCATTTTCTGTAGTTTAAGAGGGAACTTAAGTGTTGCTATTGTAATAAAATCAGTTTGGAGCCTTGTCTTTGGTCAGACTGGCTACTGATAAGAACCGAAACATAGATAAATGTCTCTTAATGTAAGTTATTGTAATTTCTCCTGCACTGTGAGTTGACTGCTGTTGTCAAAATGGAATGAGTCCCCACACTTGAAGTGCTAACAACACTTGAGAAATAATGGGAGTTCACATTTAGATTTTATGAGATGTCTAATTATGCCTACAGACATATCCCATATCCAGAATCAACATGGCCTTGGAAACGCCATCCCAAACACAAGCTCCAGTGCACTGAGGGCTGACACATTGGAGGCACTGGAGTGTTGGGTGAAATAATGACTATATTGTGTTATGGAAGTTCAGAAGAGTGAACAAATGCTTTAGGGTGGGAAATGAGATCAGGGAAGAATTCTAGAAAAAGGGATTCGAATTGTGACAAAGGCTAATATTTGGATGTTTAGAGCTGAGAACAATAAGTATTAGAGGCTAATAGAACAGCATGATTGAAGTTATGGAAGTAAGAAAACATGAAAGCAAAGTTAGGCTGAAATGAAGAATATGAAAAGGAAGTAAGTTGAGAAGGTTGATTGGGACCAGCTGTGGAGAGTCAGTCAAGGCTAAGTGTAAGGCATTTGAACTTAATTTTGTAGGAAGGCACTGATTCCTCCTTTTCCTTAAAAAAATTTTTTTTAATGAGATGAAATCATATAACATAAAATTAACCATTTTAAAGTGAACAATTCAGTGGCATTTAGTATATTCCCAATGTTGGCACCGAATGATTTTTAAGTAGGAAAGTGACATGATCAGAACTGTGCTTTGGAGAGATTAACTTGTCAGCAACAGTACATAAGATGGACTGGAGACAGACTGAGAAAGGAGTTGGAAAACTATTACCAGAATCCAGGCACTAATGGTCTTAAGGAGGGTAGCCACAGCAGGAATGGAGAGCAGAAGACAAGGTGAGAGTTGATGGAGGCAGACTGCAGGTGGGTGGTATGGTGGAAGATGAGCCTGGGTGGGGCGGTGGGGAGCAGAGAGGGAGAAATTTCAGGAATGAAGGTTATAGATTTGGGAGTTATTGTGTTGTAGAAGTGATAGTGGAAACTTCAAGATTGAATGTGATTGCCAAGGGTTACCAGTGTGAAGAGAGAAAAGTGTGCAAAATAAAGATGTTTGGGGAAGACTTAAAATTTGGTTTTAAGGATGGGAGAAAAAGGAAAAACCAAATAGGCATATAAGATCAGAGTGGTCAGAAAAATAGAACTGAGAGAGTTAGTGTGATGGAAGATGAAGGGAAGAAATCTAAGAATCTGACCAAATGCTGCAGAAAGACTGAAAAGCGTAAGAATTGAAGGCCATTGATTGTGCTAACTGAAAGGTCATTGGTCATTTTAAAGATTTATGGGAACTTGGAATAAAGAAGTTGGCCAAGAATCTTGCCATTTAATGGGAAAGAGAGAGATGGGGCGTGTATCTCACAGTTTGAAGGGCTGTCAGATCACAGGAAGTGTTTTAAGGTCTAGAAGAAGTAAAGGCTGAAGGGAAGGATCAAGGTGAGAGGGTGAGAGTGAAGTTCCAAGAGAGGGAATAATCAATGGAGCAAAACCTTGGCATATTTGGGAGGGATAGAATGAAAGGCACAAATTTGAGGAGGTAACTGTGGAAAAGAGGAATAATTCCTCTTCTGAGATAGTAGATCGTAGAAAAACAAGGATTACCATAGAGAGAAATGCTTAGAGAAATGGTGAAGTGGAAATAAAAGAAGTTGGGAGTGCTGGTGTCTAAGCTCTTTGTTTCACTACAGTATAAGGCTGAGTGGCTTTCAAAGGTGAGATTGATAGAGGTAGGATGCAGGGGTCCAGGGCACGTGCTTTTCATCACAACTTAGAGAGGACTTATGATAAGCACTTCATGCATTAGAATATCGGCATGATTACACCATCTCTTTTTTTTTCCAGATGTGGAATGTAGGGTGAGGGGAGGGAGTGAGAGGCGCAGAAAGATTTTGAGGATCTTGGGAAAGCTAGACGAATTTGATAACATTTGATATTTTGCTTAAATATCATTTTGAAGATGTTTTGTGAGTATATATAATTGTCAGGAGAATAAGAAAGAGGATACAAATACAGTTGACTACGACAGTCTCTGTATATCTTAAAGTTAATGAAGCCTTAACACAGGGGCACCTGTTTCAAGTTGAGAGAGAACGTATAATGAGGTTAATTTCCAAGTGATTTAGAGTGTACTAGATAGAAAGAGTTAACAAGTGTATCAAATATGTATGTTTTCTGTAAAGAGCCAGAGAGTAAATATTCTAAGCTTCGAGGGCCATATACACTCTGTTGCATCTTCATCAACTTTTATTTCTTTATTTTTACAACCTTTTAAAGATGTAAAGACCATCTTTAGTTTGCAGACAGTACAAAAACAGACCATGGGCCATAGTTTGCCCGTTCTGATATAAAACAAGTGAATCTTCTGAGAAATATTTAAACTAAGCCCAGGAAGGTTAGTAATATAGAAAAAGACCTGGAGAGGTATGACTGGTAATTTCAACATTGCAATTTTAAAATTTCTTTTATATTTAATTTCTAAGATAATTGTTGAATTGTATTTATATTGTTAGCTAAGTTAAGTAATTTTTTAATTTTTTTAAGAGGTTAATGTTGGTGGTTTGTAAGATGACTTGCCAAGTATATTTGGGACAACCATAAGAAATACCGTTAGAAAATCTTAGAGGGGAAGCAGGACTTCTAGAATAGCCAAGTTAAGTTCACTCCTCCATGACAATAATGAAAATACTTGGAAAATTATCAAAGTCAGCTTTTTTAAAACTTTGGAAATTAACCAAAGATTTACAATAATCTAAAGAGCATTAATTCAAGAAAAGCTGCTGAACCTCTGTAAGAACAGCAAGATTTGTGGTATTATAATGTTCTATCCCTATCCCCTCTGCCCAGCTCCGTGGTACCCTTGAAAACAAGGAACTTCCCAGCCACCAGAGGGGACAGACTGTGTTTGCAGCGTCTCCAAAAGCCCTATACCTAGAGCAGCTTCACTATTTGACCTGTCTTGTAGCTTCCTGACAAAGCCTTGTGCCTGGGGCATTAGCCCAGTGACTCTAGAGGAGTCTTCTGAGCAATCTAGGAGCTCACAAAGAGCTTGCAGTTCATCAAGGGTTGAATTGCATGATGGAGCTTTCAGATGTGCTGCTGAGGAAGTGATTGCCTGCATTTAACCATCTTCTGATAAGGGAAAGTGGTCTGGGGTGGCTCTGGCTGGCTCGAATCTTTTCTGAAAGAATCTATCTGACTATATATATTTACTTCTTTTTAGAATTTTATGTAAAGGAATAGAAAATAATATTGAAAAATCACAAAAAGGTCAAAATCATCCATGATTCAGTCACTCTTTTATGAACTTCCTACATGAGATATAAAAACCTTTCCAATCTCTTTCTTTGCTCATTAAGTTCCCCCTGCGGAAGTAAGGACTATTCACAATTTTGTGCCCTTCTGATTTTTTCCCTACACTCATATAGACAGGAATAGCTGGCCATCTTGTTTTATGTACTATCTCTCTAGATGTACAAAGGAATGCATTTGAAATACTTGTTTTAAAGATATTTTATAATAAATCAGCTTTTAATAACTTTTTTTTTTCTTTTTCCAGCTGCGTTTGTGGGAATTTTGCACTGGTAAGATTTAGTTTCAGTTTGAAATAAGTAAAAAACATTTGGATTAATTTTCTATTGCTGTTTGCAGACAGTAAAATAATAACTTCTGGCCATCTGTCCAGAACAGCTATAGAAATACCAGTTTTATACATACATATTACTTTTTGATAAATCTGATGTGAAGCAGCATTTAAAATACATATATTTGGGAAATGGTGGTAACTTATGAATATTTTTGCTTTACTGAGGAATTAAATACTATATTTCTTTAGATATCTAGCTTTTCCAGTATATTATATATGTTTCATCTAAAATACTTCCTTATTTTTTGATACCTATGTGTTGTTAGTGACATAAGTTTAGAAATAAAATTTTATTAACACCTGCCAATTGGAATTCACGTAGAAGTGAAGATGATTCTGCAGTAGTAATACAGAGTTAAATGACTTGGAGCCTTTCAGTGTGCATGCCTATGCACATTCTTTTACTAAAGTGTTCTATTTGTATAAATCATATTAAAACAATAATATTTTACTCTGGAATATTTTCATTTCTACCTGAGCTCAGGAATTTCTACCCTTGGGAAAAATGGGATCTACCCCCATGTTCTGTTGGGACAGTGCTGCTCTAACCATTCAGTCTACAGGGAGATTTTGATGTTAGAACAAAGGCTGTAATAGTAGGAAATATTCCTACAGCTATTGGTACCCTGCCGTATGTCCTACATATAAAAAAAAGGGTTAGTGGAAAACAAGGTTGATATATGGAATTTTGCTTTATTTTCAACTTCACTGGAAAGCACATACTATATAAATTAAAGATAGCATAATTGCTGATGATAACTAATTTTATTTATCACATATGCCCCTTTTTTCACCTCCTACAACTATTGAGTTACACCACTAAAATATCAAGTATAGTCTTGTGTTCTTTGGCACTTAAAAATTGATCCCTTATGTGGTATTATAGTTATTTAAAAACTAATTCAATCTAAAGGAATTTTGTTGAAAATTATATTCTGAATGCTTTTCAACAGTTACAGAGATATTTCCCAAACCCAGTACATCAGGATCACGTGTGAATCTTAAAAAACAAATAAAAATCTGCCTCTTTTCTGATTTAGTGGCCTGCAGTGGCAAAAAGGGTGGAGAGGTCCACAAGAATTTTAGCTATGTAAGTTTAAAAACCAGCAAGTTGGGCCTGGTGTGGTGGCTCACGCCTGTAATCCTAACACTTTGGGAGACTGAGGTGGGCGGATCGTTTGAGCTCAGGAGTTCAAGACCAGCCTGAGCAAGAGCGAGACCCCGTATCTACTGAAAAAATAGAAAGAAATTAGCTGGACAACTAAAAATATACAGAAAAAATTAGCTGGGCATGGTGGCACATGTCTGTAGTCCCAGCTACTTGGGAGGCTGAGGCAGTAGGATCGCTTGAGCCCAGGAGTTTGAGGTTGCTGTGAGCTAGGCTGAAGGCACGGCACTCTAGCCCAGGCAACAGAGTGAGACTTTGTCTCAAAAAACAAAACAAAACAAAACACCATTGCAATAGCAAAAAAGAATCAATCCCGATGTTGGAATGAGTTATGATCTATTCATACTTTGGAATATTATTCAGCATTGAAAATGAAAGTACTACCATAACAGACATCAACATGCCTATATCTAAAGAACATATTTTTGATTAAAATAAGCCAGTGAACAGAGAATCATACAACATAATTCTGTTTACAGAAAGCTCAGAACCAGACAAATGCCTAAATAGTATGTTGTTTCTGGATACATACATCAGACAAAAGCAATTTTTAAAAAGCAAGGGAACAATAAGGGCAAAGTTTAGGTTGAGGGTTACCTTGGAGAAAGAGCAGAGAGGAGTGTGCAGCCAGAGAGAGGAACACAAGGAGCTGTTGAGATATCAGCAACGTTCTATTTCTTGGATTGCTTGGGGAGCTCACGGTGGGGTAATAATCCAAAAAATTTAACTAGTAAAGTAATATAAATTAATATATAAAAAGTTAATATATTAAATTTAAAAATCGTGCTACTGATTCTCCATATAAACAGAAGTATGTAAATGTAAAATTGCTTACCAAAAGTTATGGTTGTAGCACAAATCGTTCCTCAAATCCTTCTAATAATTTCCAAATTATTTGTTGATTTCTTAGTCGGTGTGTGTGTTGTTTCACACAAGTGTCACTTTTTAAGTGATGCCCTGTTCTCTGCCTTGATTTGACATGGAGAAGCATGTGTACTCCTCCAATGACTTTGCCATCAGACTGACAGTTGTTGGGTGATGCATAGTTTCAATAGGTAGAGAAAGAAATGGTCCACGGTGTTGAATTCTTTTTCTGCCACGTAAAGTAACATAGTCACAGGTTGCAAGGATTAGGCAGTAAACATTTTTTTAGGGGGTAGGGGAGGGATTGTTTTATCTACCACACTAACATACTCTTTTAGCTAAGGTTTTCTTGATTTAAATTTTTAAAAAGGTATTTTAATGATATTGGACATATAATTATTTCTAAAACCAGTAATATTTTAAATAGTACATGAATTGTACACTTAAAGGTTGCCCACATATGTTCTCACCTGGATATGAAATGAGTAGTTAATATTAGAAAGAGAAATCTGAAGAGTAAAAAAAAGGAATTCGTGCAGATGAAAATTCTGAGTAAGCACTGTTTCACTATAACAAAGTGGTGACTTTAGATGCAAAAGATTATATATTCAACATTCCATCTGTTAATAATACTACTTTGGCCTTTTCTTTTCTTTGTGGTAAGTTTTGAGCTTCTCAAGTCCATCTCTCTTTCTCAGCACTACCTACTGGAATTCCAGGAAATTCCAGGGCTTAGCCTTAAAAAACTACAGGCCTTCTAACTGCTGGTGAAAGAAGTCTCAGTAAATTAGAAGGAATGTTCTCTCTTGTCTTGAGGCTGCAAGAAATGCCGCTGATTTTCTGCATCATAAACACATTATTGCGACAGTTATTTCTAACAAAGAAACCTTGAAAGACACCCAGACTTCAAGGATGGCTGCTATGTTTTATAAAATTAAATCTTGATATTTAAAACTGTGGTTCTCATTCGTAATCTTACTTATTAATGTGTTGCCTTGGTAATAATATTTTAATTAACTTTTCTGTCTTCTGGAAAGTATAAATTATTGTGCATTTTCTTGGTTAACCTGGAAGAGCTAAAATTCATTAAGGGCTTTACATGTGCCTAAAACTAATCCAAGCCCCTGTCAGCATTGATCATTTAGTCCTCGCAACAATCCTACAAGGTAAGTACCATTATTTTCCTCATTTCATATTTGGGGAATATAAAATTTTTCTTGCTGGGTCTTAAGACTGAGGCGTAGGTCTGAGATGTTATTCTTATATCCATGGACCTGAGGACTTCTTTATTTTTGTTTTTCCAGTTCTTAATAGAACTAAGTCTTGGTATTCTCCTATTCTACTTAAATTAATTGTTAACAGAAAAAAGTGGAGGCCTCTTGGGCCTCTCAAGCAGCCTGGTCGCATGTGGCTATTAGAATAGGGTCACCATCTAATTTATTCTTCATTCCAGGTCATTTTTGAGAGTGAAAGGACGTGCCACTGTTAATGACTAAGTTTGGACAATAAACATTGAGACTATCTAGTGCAAACCAGGACACAGTCACTTACAGGAGGCTGTTGGGAAATCCCCATAAGGCCTGGAGGTTCAGTATCACCATGACAGGAAATCTTTCTTTTTCAGGAGAAACAATTGAAAATAGTTGGCTGGCACTATTGTTATTGTTCTAAGCATGGTACTGGAAGGAACTGTGTGTCCCTTCCAGAAGGCAGAACAAAGGCAGAGAACATGCAAGGCTTGTAAAAGGCCTGTAAAAGTGCTCCCATGCACAGCAGGACCAGTGGCTGTGGATGGTTGACAACATTCCTCCTCTCTGTTCCCACCTTCTTGTCTATTCCTAGGACCAAATGAGCCAAGCCAGCTCAGAGTTAAATCTGACCACAGGGAATCCCATCTTTTCCAAGGAATGAAAGTTGTGTAGGGAATATCTGTATATTGTTTAGCATTGCCTTGGATAAGAACAGAAGGGACAGGGAAATCCTTTGACAGTTATTTGCCCTAAAACTTTCCCCTTGTTGTGCCAAAAGGAATTAAAATAAGGCCCACACCTAGAAAGAGCCATAATTCCTAATTCTGGCAGGCTCTCATCTATGACAATGATTCCCAAACATTGTATAACTCTGGCCTGATTTGCTTCATCCTGGGTCACTGCTCTTCTTCCTAATATCCTACTCAAATTTCCTCTAGTCTTGTAACAAAAATTAGAAGTCCATCTTTATTTTCCTCTGGGCTACCAGTTGAACACAATTCTCACCTCCTTCCTGGCTGTTATATGCTACCTTCCAACATCTCTGCTGTCAAGTCTCCATAATTTGCTTATAACAGTCTTGGAGATTATTTCCCTAGTGTCTTCAACGCACTGCCCACATTCCTCTTCTTCCAGCAAAAACACCAGGCAAAAATCCTGAGCTATTATTCCCTGGGCTGGGCCTTGCTTGCCCTACTGAATTCCTCAGGCTTCCAGCCAAGGCTCCCATTGTGAGTACGACCAGATCTGATGTCCTCTGGATTCCCTCATCGTCTCTGCCACGTTACACATGCATCCTTCTTTCTTCTCTAGGAAAATCCAATGGTCTTTAAATTTTTCATTTTGGATGAAGGGGAAGGGATGGGGCAATTGAGTGGACCAGGGACTCCATCCCCTTGATAGCACCTGCATGAAATTTCTTCCCAAGATAATTTTACTAAACTCACATAGTAAAGCACGGTATTGCTTTTCTGGTTAAAACAGCTGTTCTCTAACATTACACTTTCCAGTGTTCTTGTGCTGCAGCCCAGCTCTCTCTGCCTTCTCCCTGAATCTGTTATTCTGATAATTTAGCAGCCGTGGGCCATTCGCCGCTCATCTTTATCATGTGTCATTTCTACGTGACTTTGTAGCAAATTTCTAAACTACAATTCAACATTCCTGGATTATAGCATCTTCCAAATATAACCTGACATATGACCTTCAATAGCAATGATCATGAATACACTTGAGTCTGGAGGACTCCTTTTTCTGGCACTGAAAGTTTTATTTTCCTGGGTCGACTATCTCCTTTCTTTCCTATTCCTATAGCCTATAGTCCCTAGGGCCCTAGCTTCCTTCTGAGCAATGGATCCAGGTGAGCTGTTTCATTTACCCTGTATTCTCACATTCTTTAGTCAATCAGATCTCTTTTTCTGATATTGATTGCCCTTTGCAGTAAATTGTCAGTACATTATTGCAGGAGGGGTGGGGATATTTTCCCCATCAGTAGCAAGACTGGAAACAGGCAGAAAATCCTAAATTGCTACACTTCTGCAAGTTACCAGATTGCACAATCTGGGAAAAAAATTAGTTCTGTATGAAGAAAAATCCTGATGCTCTGCATGCTGTGTTCTGGCCAAGAGGGATTGTGCAAGAGGGAAGAGAGATCTGGTCCATTAGCAACGAGTGAGTATATATAGCACCAGCCACATCTCTCCAGCAGGCGGCATCGGTAGCTCAGCTTCACCGGAGGCTTCAGCAGGAACGAACAGCCAAAGGTGAGTTGCTAGAACTTTCCAATAGTTTTACTTTTTGGAGATTCTCTTTCTGCACCAGCATTCCTGTGCCGCATCTCAGCTTTTTTTGCATCCTTCCTCAATCTACTATTCGGATAATTAGAATTTGGCAGATGTGAGTACTTTTTAGGGTAAGGATTTGTCATGTGTTCTTCTGTGTGAAGTCAGTGATGGGTAGAGCAGGCATTCTGCAAATGTTTATTGACTGTTTGACTGTCATATTACAGAGAGGTATGTTGGTCACAAAATTTCCAAAGGCCTCTTTGGAAACTTCCTGTATACAGTTGGGTTTTAAGGCTGATAGGAGATGATTGAAATGGAAAGAGGTTTATACTAAAGGTCTATTGTAATCTCTCACACACGGGGATTCCAATGAGACAAATGGAAATGGAGAACTAGACCTTTTCAAATTCTATTTATCATCTATCATCTATCTATACACGTGAGTGTGTGTGTAAAATTGAGTGAGGTTTATTCTTGGAAGGGAAGGATGGGCCAACATTACAAAAAACAAAAACCCAAAGCAAAATGTGTATTATCCTTGGTTGTGTTTCCTTGACTCTGCAGCAGGATGAAGCTTTCCATTGGCATCATTTTCTTCTGCCTGGTCCTGGGCGTCAGTGGCCAAGGATGGTTATCATTCATCAGGGAAGCCGGACAAGGTGAGGACCAAAGGATGGGGCAGGAGGCTGCACCTGGCTGCCCCCAGGATTCTCTTGAGCAGAGGCCAAGGGACTAACAACACCACAGATGGATGGAGAAGGAGCATGTTTTTTCCTAATAGTAGTTCCCCATGCTTTTCTGGCCAACTTTGACACTCTTCTATGAGGATCCCCAGGCCTGATGCCACATGAGGTTTGGGCTGCACTTTTTCAGCATAAGTATGGATGGGAGAGATGTGGAATTCAGGGCTGCATGTTCCCTTCATCTAAGTGGGGCTGTGCTGCCCCCTAGTGGGAAATCTGGGGCAGCTCATTTCTATGTATCTCACGTAGCCATGAAGCAGGTGTATCAAACGTGTGGGGGGTGTTCACAGGGAGGTCGAGCACAGCCAATGCAGTTCCCATCCACATACTAATAACAAACAAGATTAACTGAGATTTTAGTATGTTCTGGGCACTGTTCTGACAGTTTTACACGTACAAATGAATGTTTTCATCCTTTAATCCTGAAATGTAGGCATCATTATTATCCCTTAACAGAGACACAAAGAAACTTAACAAAGTTCCAGAGCAGGGAAGGATTTAACCCAGGTAGTCTTGTTCCTCAGACCTTGCTCTTAAACACGGTACTCTACTGCTTCCTACACAAGAGTGAAGGATTTGTGAACATACATCTCGTTCTTTATCTGAGAAATAGCAAACAGTCGGGATGTGGTGCCTTTCGAAGGCAACTCTAGCTCCTCTTGCCACAGTGAAAGACATAGCGAATTACTCTGATGGTGGTTCTGATGGGGCTGACACACAGCCAGGAAACCAATAGCAAGGGTAATATACCCCCCCTAGCCATAGTAAGGTGGCAAAGTTTCGTTTTCAGGGTTTTAAATTTAGGGTTTTATTATTTTTCTGTGATAGTCTCTGAATAATAGTTTTAAGGGTTTGCTGTTAATCCCATCTAAATTCTCACACACTCAGCTAAAAATATCTTTTATTCCTTAGGTCAATGGTTTTCAAAAGGTTGTTCTAGGACCACTTGCATGAGAATCACCTGGGGTGTGGGGTGCTTTGTGTAATGAAGATTCCTGGGTCTCCCCCGTCCCCAGTCACCATCTCTGGGTCTGGAGCCTGAAAATCTTCCCTTTACCAAGCACTCCAGTTGATTTATATGCACAGTGAAAACTGAGACCCTCTACCTCTGGTTTTGCCGCCACAGTGATAAACTGGGCCAGGCATTTTGGAAATACTTATTTAAGCAAGTCTGGACCCTAAGGGGCCATTTAAATCAGCAATTCAGAGGGAATAAGTGGAGTAAAAATGTCATAATTCTCAATGAAAGTGATCAGTCTGAACACCAGAAATAATAAATATGGAAAATGAAGATATTATCTCATAGACAAATTATATAAGCCATTAGATTCCCCCCTTTCTTAATCAGGTAATTAAAAAAAACTTTTTCATTTAACTTTAGCTTGATCAGATTCCTTCAGTCCATAACTCCCTGCTCTTCATCTTAGTTTAGTCCTTTTTCTTTGTTTTTTTATTCCACCCTTCCTAAGGGCCCTAGAAATGAAGTGATAACATGTTGAGCACCTACAATGTTCTAGGCCTCACACATGTATTTTCTTAGTTCTTCTGCCTACCTCTGAGGCAGACAATACTCCTCCATTTCACTGGGGAGGACATTGAAGTTTTCAACTAGTGGGTCAGTTGCCCTTTTTTTGGCATCTGATTACCCAGTTTATTTAAAGGTCTTGGAGAACTCACCTTTATTACTTGATGGTTGAATTCTGACAGATTCCCGGATTTTAAATATATCCTGGACATTCAGATGTACTCAGGACCGAGTCATCCTCACTCTGCCCACAGGGATGAATTTCTCCCGTTGACTAGGTTAGGAGCACCCCATGTCTGCAGGCTCGCTCAGAATCCCCTGTGCTCTCATGCCCTGGTCAGAAGGTTCCTTGGGTCTGTTCACGTAGAGGTTCATTATGGAATGAAACTTCCCTTAAAGATCTCCCACTTCTTTACATGCATCACACACAGTCAAAATCAAAGTAGTGGCTGGACATGGTGGCTCACGACTGTGATCCCCTCACTTTGGGAGGCTGAGATGGGAAGATCGCTTGAGGTCAAGAGTTCGAGGCTGCAGTGAGCTATGATTGTGCCACTGCACTCCAGCCTGGGTGACAGAATGAGACTCTGTCGCTATAAAACAAAAACCAAAAAAGAAAAGCGAAAATAAAGTGGCAACAGAACTTAGAATGGAATCAAACAGAATAAAACACACAAGTGTGATTCTCATTACCTTAACCCAGGGTGGTGAAAAGTAAAAGAATATTTATTTCAAGCCAGTATAATTTCCAAGGGCTTTGTCAAAGGCTGAAATCTTAGAATCAGTGAGAAGGAAAATTTTTATTCCTCTATTTTTCCAAGACATGATCGTCTTGATCATTTTCTTTTCTTTCCAGGGACTAAAGACATGTGGAGAGCCTACTCTGACATGAGAGAAGCCAATTTCAAAAATTCAGACAAATACTTCCATGCTCGGGGGAACTATGATGCTGCCCAAAGAGGGCCTGGAGGTGCCTGGGCTGCTAGAGTCATCAGGTAATGCAGATTCCTGGTGTTGCCAGGGATGGCTGAGCAGAGCTTGACTGCCTTGGACAGTCAGGAGGGGGCAAGCTTCCTTGTAGGGAATTTTCCTGTAGAGGCTGTGGCCCCTCCTCTTCTTGCACTGTCTCCGTCTCTATGCTTCATGTGAGGGTCTGAGTGATTAGTAAGAATGAGCGACTCCCAGCTCTCCCTCTCAGGGTGCTATTCATCCAGCCTGCAGGTGCCCAGCCTGAGCTGCGGAGGGCTGAGCCCCACTTCCTTGGCCTTCCTGGGCTCCTCTCAGAATCTGCCCTTGGGAAAGGGAGATGGGAGGGTGGACTGTTGGTCATCAGCCTGGTGATTCATCTCCTTCTTGCCTGCCTCCATTACAGCGATGCCAGAGAGGGTATCCAGAGACTCACGGGCCACGGAGCGGAAGACTCGAGGGCTGATCAAGCTGCCAACAGATGGGGCCGGAGTGGCAAAGACCCCAATCACTTCAGACCCAAAGGCCTGCCTAGCAAATACTGAGCTTCCTGTTCTCTCTGCTCTCAGGGACTGGGCTGTGGGCCTCTGAGGGCAGGGACGTTTTTTGAACTGGAGCTACTGAATTCTATATCCCCAGAAAAGTACACATAAAATTGCTTAATAAATTCTTGTGCAATCCAATGTGTTATTGTATTGGAATCTGGAAACAGAATATGACAGTCTTCCTGAGAACATGGCCTCTTCGGTGCTATTGGGATGATCAATAAATATCATTGTTTTTATTTAAAAAAGATAATACACTAGTAAACAATATCAGGAATTGGAGACAAAACTATATATCTAAAGATAGACCATAAATGGACCAATGATAAGCCTATAATTATATGTTCCATAAAATGGAAAAGATAGTAAAAGAATCCTATGAGCAAATTCAGTAATAAATTTTAAAACTAAATAAAAAATCAACAAATCTTAGAAAAATACAACTTATAAAAACTGACTAAACAAGAAATGAAAATCTGGATTATCCTATAGTTTTTTTAAGAGATTGAATCTTCTCACAAAGAAAATAGCAGGCCCAGATGGTTTTCCACAGACAAATTTACCCCTAAAGACAAATAATTCTAATTTTACACAAAAAAAGTCCAGAGAAGAGAAATGAAAATATTCCCCAACCCTTTCCACAAGGGTAGGGGAACTTTGACACCAAAAAAAAAAAAAAAAAAAAAATTGAAGGAAAATGCAAAAAGCAAAGGTACCCTGAGTTACCATGGATTGGCCCCAGCAGTGACCATCTCCAGGTTCAGAGTATAACCTGAGGTTATGCCTCTTACATCATCCCAGAAGATGTGGAATCTTAGACGCCCCACACAGTTTCTTTTCCAAGTCAGACCCTCTCCACTGGGTCTTGCTGGCTCAGGTGTCTCTGGTTACAGTGGACTGTTTCTAGGCCCTCCGGGCTTGAGATTCATATCTGTACCAGAGACATTGGCCTTTTCTCTGTTTCCTCCGCGCCCTCTTCCTTCTCGATCAGGTAAGAGCTTCTGGACAAATGGAATATCTGGTTCAGCGAGGGTGACAATTAATCATGAGCACGATCATGCCCCGGTCCTGAGTAGGACAGGGTTGTGGAGATCAAGCCACGTGGGCCGGCTCGCAGGTGGCGGGTCTTCGACAGCAGGTGGCGCTATGGCGGGAGCCGCGCTGGGCGCGCCGGACCTTCTGGCTCAAGGAAGCCTGTCGCCTCCTCCGCGGCTTCTCTTCCGGCGCGGCTCCTGGGTGGTGGACGCGGCCAAGTCATGGACCGCAACCCTTCGCCGCCGCCGCCGAGTCAGGACGAGGAGGAGGACGGGGAGGTGGCCGGGGGAGACTGCATAGGAAGCACGGTTTACAGCAAGCACTGGCTCTTCGGCGTCCTCAGCGGGCTCATCCAGGTGTGGAAACTCGCGCCACGAGTGGGCTTTCCCTACATCTTCCAGGGACCCGGGCGCCGCTTCTGGCAGCCCCTCCTGCCCCGGAGCCGTCACCCCCAGGCGCGAGCTGCGGCGTCTCACGCCTTGGCGTTCCGGCCGCCTCGGCGTACCCCCAAAACTGCCTGGGGCCACTCCCGTGCCTCTCGACACAAAGGGAAGTCTAATGGCAGGGATGCTGAACATGCTTGTGGTTATTATTTTTCACTTTTGCAAATCCTCCAAAAATATACGACCATGTAAATACATTGCTCGGGTTTTGCTTCCCATTTCCACTCTCATTTCTGAAGCCCAGGTCCTAATTTATATACTTCATGGGCAGTTCTTATATCAAAAACGTGGCTGCATCACCTACTACCTAGCGGTTTGAGCAAGTCACCTAACCACTCAGAGTCTCTGTTTCTCTCTTAATTTCCATAAAATGGGGTTAAAATATAGTATTGTATATAGGGTCATTGTGTAGGTTACCTGAGATTGTAATGGCCATAGAGTGCTTAGCATGGTGTTCGGCTTATAGGAGGCTCTCAGTAAATGTGACTTTTCTTCTCCCCACCTTTTTCTGACTGGTTTCCCTGCTTCCAATCTCTATCCAGTCCATTTTCTCCACGCTTCCGGAATAATCTTCCTTAAAAACAGCTGTTGATGGTACTCTTCTTAGTTCCCATAGCCTACAAGAGAAAAATGGGTGTTTCTTAGCTTGGGATCCAGGGCTCTTTGCAACTTTTCCAGCCTCATCCGCCGGTGATACACTGTGTTCCATCAACACAAATTCCGGAACATGCACCTAGGCCCTTTCTTGACTCGGAAGTCTTGTACTTCCTCTGAATACTCTTTTCCCTTTCTTTACATGACAAACTACTATTCTTCCTCCAAGATTTAGCTTAAATATCACCTCTTGTGAGAAGTATTCCCCAAATTCTCCCAGGAATGGGTTATTGGTCCATCATTTTTGCTACCATAACTCTTTGTCCACAATTCAAATAAGTCATTTAGCCTTTCTGTTATGATTATGAGTTTACATTCTTAAATGCAAGGGATTATAACTTACTCATCTTTGTAGTTCTACCCCAGTGCCTAGCAACAATATTTACTTCATGAATGTTGAATGAGTAGATCTACCCAAGGTACTAATTTTTTAAAACAAGATTTTTGCAAGAAAAGATACTTTGAAGATAGTCTGTGATCTATAAATGATTGTGGGTTAATATTACATTAAGTCCTCACTTAACATTGTCAGTAAATTCTTGAAAACTGTGACTTTAAGTGAAATGGCTGATAACAAACCAGTTTTATCATAGGCTAATTGATATAAGCAAGAGTTAATTTCCTAAAGCATATTTCTGGACACACAAATATCAATAAATTTCTAAATGAAAACCCAAAACACTTCTAATATTAAACATTAAGATAAATGTGAGCTATGTATACATGTAAGAAAGATAAGAACAAGACAATTACCCAATTTTTGGTGAATCTGTGAGTGAAGGTAGTCGTAGTGGTAGTGGGTTAAATTAAGGAATAAATGTTTACTAAGTGAAAATTGTAAGGAACCACACAGTTCAAAAACAGTAACAAATATGCCAGGCTTGCTGAGTGCTTTCATACCCTATCATTTATTGTTGTGTGTCTGTATGAAATCAGTAAAGCAGACAATAGTCAAATTTTTATTTTATAATAATTTGTATTCATTTATTCATTTTCCAACTTGCTTATTCTAATTGAGGGTCAAGGGTGGCTGGAGCCTAATGTGTTAGCTCAGGGCACAAGGCAGGAACCAGCCTTGGAGAGGACACCATCCCATTGCAGGTACACTTACACACATACCCACACTCAGGCTGGAACCATTTAGATACACCGGATAACCTAATGTGCACATCTTTGGGTTGTGGGAGGAAACTGAAGTACCTGGAGCAGACCCATGCAGACATGGGAGAGTGTGCAAACTCCACACAGACGGTGGCTCCAGCTGGGAATCGATTTGTTTTCTCATCAGTTTTATAACAAAATGTTATTCGAGGTTCTGCTATGCTTGGGGAGTGCTGTGGACAACTTTTATTCATCTCTTTTTGTTCTTCGTGTTTTTGAAGATTGTTAGCCCTGAAAATACCAAATCCAGCTCAGATGATGAGGAGCAGCAGATGGAGCTTGATGAAGAAATGGAGAATGAAATTTGCAGAGTATGGGATATGTCAATGGATGAGGTATGAGGCTGGAAATGAAATTCTGAAAAGACTATTGGGTGAGGAGGTCGTGAATGGATTTTTTAAAAAGTTGCAGTCCTTTACTCTCTGAGGAAAGGCTTTATTTAGTGTCTGTAATCGCTCACATATAGAGTACAGGGAATGAAGTCCCAGGAGCTGTAAATGCTAAACTTTTGTCTCTGAGGCTGGATGATGAGAGCTTTCATTAGATTTGGGCTAAATATATAGTCATCTGGGCTTGGAGTTTTCTTTGTGGGAGGGCTTTTTGTTTCGTATGGGGTTTTTTTTAGTTTTGTATATTTATTACTTTTTGAAAATAACAGTTTTATTGAAGTATAATTCACTACCATAAAATTCACCATTCATTGGTTTTTAGTATAGTGTAGGAAAAACTATAAATTAAATTCCATTCATAGATATAGAGCTATTCAGGTTACTTTGTGTCCTTCAAGAAATTTATCCATTTCATCTAAGTTGTTGAATTTATTGTCACAAAGTAGTTCATAGTACTATGTTATTGTCCTTTTAATATCTTTGGAACCTATAGTGATATTGCCTCTCTTGTTCCTGATATTGGGAATTTGTGTCTTTTGCCTTTTTTGACTGTTCAGTCTGGCTAGAAGGTTAACAATTTTATTGAGCTTTGCAAAGAATCAGTCTTTGGTTTCATTGATTCTTGTTGTTGATCTCCTATTGCTTTATTGTTTTCTATTTCATTGATTTCCACTGTGTTCTTTATTTTTCCTTTCTTCTGCTCACTTTGGTTTAATTTGCTCTCTTTTTTTCTAATTTCTTAAGGTAGAAGCTGAAGTTGTTGATTTGAGATCATTCTTTTATAAGTATAGGCATTTAGCACTGTAAATTTGTCCCTAAATATTGCTTTACCATCATCCCACAAATTCTGATACTCTGTGTTTCATTTCATTTAGTTCTGAAAACTTTCTAATTTTCCTTTTTCTTTGGTTCATAGGCTATTTAGGTTTCAAATATTTGGGAATTTTTCAGATATCTTTATGTTACTATGGTCAGTGGACACACTGGATCCTTTTAAATGTATTAAGACTTGTTTTATGACCCAGAATATAGTCTATCTTGATAAATGTTTTATGTTCACTTAAAAAGTATGTGTATTCTGCTGTTGCTTGGTGCAGTATCTTATAAATGTCAAATAAAGTTGGTTGAGGGTATAGTTCAAGTTTACTTTCTATCCTACAGTTATTGAGAAACTATGGTTTAAAAAAATTTATCAATGTGTCAATCCTGTTAAATAAATTTTTTAAAGAAATAGAACCTGTTTTTTAAATGAAGTATTAGTGTGAAAATCTCAATTTTAAAATAGAGGAAACAGCTGCTATTTAAATGAGATGATTGGTGGAGGGGAGGGTCATGTTCTTTGGCCTCCTTTTTTTTTTTGAAACAGAATCTGGCTCTGTTGCCCTGGCTAGAGTGCTGTTGTGGCAGCCTAGCTCACAGCAACCTCAAACTCCTGGGCTCAAGTGATCCTCCTGCCTCAGCCTCCCGAGTAGCTGGGACTACAGGCATGTGTCACCATGCCCAGCTAATTTTTTCTATATATATATTTTTTAGTTGTCCAGATCATTTCTTTCTATTGTTTTAGTAGAGACGGGGTCTCGCTCTTGTTCAGGCTGGTCTCGAACTCCTGACCTTGAGCGATCCACCCGCCTCAGCATCCCAGAGTGCTAGGAATACAGGCGTGAGCCACCGCGCCCAGCCTCTTTGGCCTCCTTAAAACCTCCTCTTTGCCCTCTTGCTCTTGAGACACCTCTATAGAACTGAGCTCTCCTGATCACTGAGGCCTCTCGCATAAAGTCCTTCCAGTGAGATTGCATTTCAGCCTTGTATCCTATTGCTCTGTGACCATGAATCGTATGTGTAGACCAGAGACCTCTGAATACTTCCTGTACTTTCATGTGTTGAAGCACTATTCATGCCAGCCTTCCTGGAGTGGCCTCAAGCTGGTGAAATCCTTCTCACTGTTTATGGCCCTGCTTAAATGTCACCGCCTTTGTGATGCAGCCCCAGAAACTTTAGGCAGAATTAACCTCTCTTATTTCTGTGCTCCCGTGGAATCTGTTCACTCTGTTGCATAACTTACCTTGTTAGTCACTAATTCTTTTGAGTCTCTGTGTCTCTTGGTAGATTTAAGTTCCTTTTCATCAAAGTGTAATGTTGCCTCTTCAGAGATATCTTCTCCGATATATCTAAAGTAGCCACCGTTATCTTGGTTTCTAGGACATACCATCTTTTTTATTTTCTTTCTAGTGCTTAGAAATTACATAGTTTAGTTGCTGGTATGTTTATTGTTTCTTCAATCCTCTAGAATAAAAATTCCATGGAACTGAGCCCTTATTTAGCTTGTTCGCTGATGTGTCCCCAGAGCCTAAAACAATGCGTATTAGGCTTTTCAGTAAATATTTGATGAATAATGAGTGAATGAATGAATACCTGAGAGGTAGCATGATATAGGGGTTAAAAACGTAGCCTTGCATGGTGCAGTGCAATGCTCCTGTAGGCCCAGCTACTTGGGAGGCTGGGACAGGAATATTGTGTTTGAGGCTGTAGTGAGCTATAATCACATCTGTGAATAGCCACTGCACTCCAGCCTGGGCAACATAGTGAGACCCCATCTCTTACAAAAAAAAAAAGAATATAACCTTGAGTAAATTCATCTGGGTTCAAATCCTAGCTCTGTTCTCCTACTGAGACTATATAATCTTAGGCAGGTTGCTTAACCTTTTAAACTTCAGTTTGCTCATTAGTGTAATGGGGTTAATAATAACTATTTCATCTAGTTATTTTGAGAATTAAATGAGATAATATGCAATAAAATAAAATTTAAAAAGAAAAACAAATGAGATAGTATGCAAACCACTTTACTATGTCTGGCATTTAATACTTGTTCAGTGACTATTAATTGCCATTATTGTTGGTGTTGATATAGTTAGGACATCCTTGTGTTACTCTGGGAATTATTAACTGTCATTAAATTAAAAAATTTCTTCATGCTACAAAGAATTGCCCACATGAAAACAGCTGAATTACTTATAGTGGTGAGCGTCTGCTGTTAAATGACTTTCAATTTGAAGCAGATCTTTGAAAATACTGTTTTCTCTGACCATGGTCTTTAATAAGTAGAGTGTGTCTCTTCCAGTCAACAGTTATGCAGATTAGCTCAGTTTCAGCTGCTGTGGAGGATAATTGCCTCCTTATTTGAGTTGCCCCAGAGTCCTTCCATGTGAATTTTCCTTTAAGCCATGCAGTCTATGTTTTAAGTTAAACCTTCCCAAATTATACCTCAAATTTGGTGAAAATTGGAGGCAACGGACAGCCAGAAACTTATTTATATATTTTATAAATGGAGTCCCCACAGCTACTGATTTAGTTTTTTTTTTGTTTATTTTTGAAACAGAGTCTCACTGTGTTGCCCGGGCTAGAGTGAGTGCCGTGGCATCATCCTAGCTCACAGCAACCTCAGACTCCTGGGCTCAAGCGATCCTCCTGCCTCAGCCTCCTGAGTAGTTGGGACTACAGGCATGTGCCACCATGCCCGGCTAATTTTTTCTATATATTTTTAGTTGTCCAATTAATTTCTTTCTATTTTTAGTAGAGACGGGGTCTC
>CAUYSK010021643.1:0-36059 GCA_963575035.1 Avahi laniger
CCTGAGGTTTGATCTGGGTTAAGTTCTACCACTTTTTCTAAATTACTCCTCTTAATACGATCCAGGAGACTTTTTCTGAACTCTTGCAAAATTATCAGGTATACGTGTGTGTGTGTGTGTGTGTGTGTGTGTGTGTGTGTGTGAGAGAGAGAGAGAGAGAGAGAGAGAGAGAGAGAGAGAGAGACTGTGGCTGTGTGAGGGTGTGACTTTTCTTTCTTTCCCTTCTCCAGTTTTCTCTAATTCGGACAATACAGAAACACACATAACAGAGCTCTACAAGAGAAACGACTGCACTGGGAAGGTTAGACTGCAAAGAAAGAGGATCTCGAAGTTATCAATCCCCACCCCCCTCCAGCCCACTACCTATATGATGGACAAGCCTATCTCACAAGTCACCAGGATGCTTTGCTGGGGAATTGGCTTTAATTATGCACAATGTGATATCATTCTCCTTCCCAGCTTGGGAAAGAGTTAATTCTTTCCCAAAGATCATAGTTGCCCTTGTCTTCTCAACCTGATTCAGAGATGCAATAAAATATGAAGCAAATTTATGGTCTGTTTCAAGCATTTTATTGCTGTATTTTTAAATTCATATATGCACATATAAGAACTATGATCTGTGAATAATTTGAAATGCTATAGTAGAATGATACATTTTAGATAAAACATAACCATATCTTTATATAATTGTCTCAGATTAAAATAAAAAAGAAAAATAGATTTCTAATGTGGACCAAACTGAAAAACTAATGACAGCCATAAACTGCTAACCAACCATAAATTAACATCTTCATCAAATGCTAAAATGGTATCAGTGGTTATATAAAGCAATTATTATTTCCCCTTATAAGTTTTAGAATAAAGTTCAGGGATATTTAAAGGATCCATTATTTACAAATGTTTCTCAATCTTAAAGATTTCATTTTTTTATTAGGAGGATGGTTGCAACTCAAATCTGCTATGTTAATAGAGGTGTTTAGAGATGAGAATTTAGATTTAAACATAAAAATGTTTCATGGCCTAACCTCATTTTGTACATTTATCCTGCTCTGACAATTACTGAAGAACTTAGTGCAAGGATTTCTCTGTTAAATATCCTTATCTACTTTTTGAAAAGAGAAGATAAATAATATCTTACTATGGAAGAGACTCAGATTATATATCTAGCTAGTTAAAACATTAAATCATGCATTGTCTATTCACATACTCTCACAGAGGTATGGTCAAAATTCAGATGCCACGCTGAGCCTCTGCCTTCTAAGACTTTGATGAAAGGAAATGATTTCCTCTTCCTAAGCAGGCCTCCACAGAAACATGAAGAACCAAGGAAGAGGAAAGGACATCTATGTAGTAAATGCCTAAGGTATCAGAAAGCAGGATCAGTCAATACCTGGGTCTAAATAACTTAACTTTCTTTTGGAGAAATATCAGCTATATATCTCTTTGAAGTGTAGATTTCTCAAGAAAGTGAAATTAAACAAAATATGTAATTGCTCCACAAAGTAAGCTCTTTTGAAAATTTAGAATTTTTTTTTTATGAAAACAAAACAATTATTTGGACTATGGAGGATCTAGGTGGCACACAAATTCAGATGATTTCTGCTACTCAGTTGTTATTTGCATGATGTTGCCTGATAGAGTTGTTGTGGCTGACCATTCCCAAAGGTCAAGGATTAACCTAGATCTTCAACTGGTTCGGTCCTAGGACTACTCTTTAGTTTAATTTTTTTTGCAAACATTGTTTAGTCTGAGTACTTCTTTCTTGAAAAATAAAAACTATTCTTATAACTCGTCTCTATGCCTAAATTTATTTCAAAATAATAAGTTTTAAAAATAAATATCTAATTGAACTGAGAACATGGAGGAAGTACTACTACATGTATTGTTTTAGCTTCAGAAAATATTCAAAAGGTTTTTCAAATATTTTTAACAATATTCCATTTAAAGTATAAAATAAAGGCATTTCTAAAATTTTAAATATACTCATTAGTTCTTAGAATTATGGAATCAAAGTGATTTCATTTAAACATTCGTTTAAAAATAAAAGACAAATGCATTTATTAAAAAGTTTAGGTTATCTATCAGATAATAATGACGTACATTTTATGTTAACTACAAAGGCTAGTTCTTACAAATAAAAGTTATGTGGAGTAAATGTTCTCTTGCACACAAATGAAAACCCCCAACTAATACATGCTTCATATTTATAAATGATTAAATGTGGCTCAACGATGAATCATTAGATAGTAATACCTTTACCTGTTATTTCCATTCCTCTAGTTTCTCCTAGAAGCACAAATTGCAGTAAGGGAAATAAAGTGCTTCATGACTCTATCTCTAAGCATTTACTTTCTGTGTGATCTGCAATACATCATGTCTCTCCTTATAAAAGTCAATACATTTAGGAACTGAGAACATAAACTATACTTCAGATAATTAACAGTAAACAATAGCATGCACTTTTTAAAAAATCCAGCATAACCACTATTTTTTTTATACAGCTCTATCCTAAAAAGAAAATACACATTACTACTCATATATGATCATGGTTAATTCCAGAATGTTCTGCAAATTTTTATAAGTGTTTTATAGAGTAAAATTGAAAGCAAACATAATTATTTCACAGATTGCCCATTTAATGACATAATTTACCCTAGTTGGTAAATAAACAATACTGACTAGTTCAAATGAGCAGAAGCATCTTGTAAGACAGATTAGTTCCTGTTAGCGGAGTTAACCTTTTAATAGACTTCTAACAAAGTCTAAGGTGAGTTCCTGTAAAATATCAGGGACTCAGGCGAATGTTTCTTAGAAAAGTCAAGTAGTCCAAGTGAAATACTGTATGTACAGTTACTGAAAGTCACTATTCATTTTCAACTGCATTCTGTATTATATGCTTTATTTATAGTTTGCATTTTAGTTTTATAAATAAACAGAATACTCTCCAAATATCACTCAGCTTTATTCACGAAAAGTGGAGAGCTCTGCAGAAGACAAAGACCACATCTAATGAGATCTCTCTCCCATTTCTCGTTGTTCTTATACATTTCTCCACAGAATCATACTGATTATTGAGAATTGTAACCTAGGAAGGTCAGCCTGCTTAAAATGAACATCAAAAACTTAGTGATACTTCCTGGATCTGCTACTGTTTCACACATAAATAACTAGATTAAAATATATTGAAAAATACTCTAAATATAACAATAAATATACTTTTAGGAGAGCATCAGAAAATAAGAATATTATGTATATGGGGAGGAGGTAGAAGTAAGGGGATATTTAGAAGACAAAAATTATTTTCCAAATAATTTTGGAAAATTTTTTATTTGTAATCAAATTAAAAATCAAAATTTTTTTATTTGTAATCAAATCTTCTGTTACCCAACAGAAGTTCCTAGTAGGGAAATAAAGACACACAATCGTTCATCTGGGCTTTAAGAGTTGATTTATTGAATTTTTGCTGAAAATAAAAGAGAATTAAGTATTAGATTTGCAAAGTACTTGTTTTTCTCATCTAACATCTTTTAGGACAATTTGCATCCTCATAAATCCACAACTATGTTATTTTAAAATCAAAAGATAATACTAAATAAATAATTTAAGATAAACTTTATAAATAATATACAACATTCCTCTGTCTAAAAGATATTTTAAGACATAAGTATTGACAAATATCACCTATTTAAAATTTTGCAGCTGTGTATTTCATGAATTAAATTTATATTATTCTAGAAAGTAGTGTAAATAAAATGAACATTTAAGCTAAAAAGTTCAAACACTAGTGGTCACTGATCTAGATAAACATGAAGTAGAGTAATAATTGCTTTAGATAAATACTAAAGAGTTTTATGTGATCACTCATTATAATTTAAAATAATGCTACAGAGAATGTAATCTGGGCTTGCTAACTTTTTCTTAATTGAGTATGTGAATATGAATACCTAATTATGCAGTGCAAGTAAATAATAGCTTACAATATTGTCAAATTTAAAAGGTTAAAAAAAGTGCACATTCTGAAGGCATGTAATTCTTGTTTATATAATTATTGCCATTCTTTATACTGAGATCAAAACTTACATAAATCTCGTGCTTTGGTCTTTGAACAGTTTTAAGATTCCACTGTTAAGTTAGAAGATGCTTACAGAAAATGTTAAAATGATAAAATGGAAATGAATATAAGGAAATGTAACAGGAAAGCCAAAACAAGGTAGATAAAAGTTTTCTTCTAGGTTGTTTACCATTATGCCTGAGCTATGCTTTTTCTTAACTCCTTCAGGGCTTTAGTTTCTGCTAACCAAATGTTTCAGTACTGTTGGTAGATATAAAATGATATCTTGGGCATTAGTTATCTATTTGCTTTAATTTGAAACTTAGGTGAAGCTGTAAAAATGAAAAGATGGATTTTTACAACATATACTACAGTTTTAAAAAAAAATTCTGGAGCCTCAATGACTGTATTTTGTTTTGATTATTTTATCATATTATCACAATATCTGTTGTATTTGGTTTCATTGTAATTAAATTACACAGTGACTTCTCATTACAGAACACTACTTTGGGATGACTGATGGAGGGCTAGTTAGAACCGGTGATAAATCTGAATTTTAAAATAGTTTTAAAGAGGTAAGTTTCTAACTACATGATAATAAATTGGTTGTGTATGTGTTGTTTCCCTAACAAATTGTGTGTTTTTGAAGGGAAAGGGTAATCCAATGCTTAGCATCATATTTATAATAGAGGAAATGGTTGATAAATGTTTGGTTGAATAAATGAATAATCAATTAACTAATGACTATAAAAAACTATTCCCTTTAACAAATACATAAGAGCAATTTTTAAAAGACACAACATTGTTTAAGTACCTCTGTTAAACCTTACATTGGTATACCGCTTCATATCAATGCTTTTCAAAATAAATTCACAAATGTTTCTGTGTTTATTGCTTATAAAGATCGCTGATGTCAAAAGGCCTTACTTTTATTTTGCAAATAAGGACATTGAAGCACTGAGAGGAAAAGTGACTTCTTAATGATAAATCAATTACGTTATGACTAGAATCCATGTCTTTTAACTGATTTCTCCGTGACATTTTTTTTCTATTCATAAACACTATTTAATTACTGGATTGAAGTCTGTCACAAAAGTTTCATGTTTTGCTTTGGTTTTACTATCCATTCCTTTTCTTAATCTTTTCTTAACCATTTTACTTATTCTTACTTTCCATTCTAAATTTCTGTACACACTTCTAATTACAAATTAAGCAGAAATTAGAATGGAATAATTTCCTGTGTTCTCTCTTCTATAACATCACAAAAGTGTACTACTAAGTGGAATTTAAGGAATATGGAGGTTTCTATTGTAGGCAATATGGCGGACTGATGTCCTGGTATAAAAATGGACAGACTATGCTTTATGGCAGGCAAGAGATAAAGCCCGGGGCCCAAGCTGGGCATGCCTTTGTGTGTGTGTGTGTGTGTGTGTGTGAAATCCAAGACCTCTGCATAAAGCCAAGAACCGGCAGAGCCAACATACTTTGTAGGTGAACTGGAAAGAAACTTTGCTCCACAGAGCAAGACTGTGGGTATATTTGTCTGTCTCGGCCTTGGCTCTGGGTAAAAACAAACAAATAAAGGAACCCCCAAAAGTATTTCCTGTCTATTCTTAATAACAGAGTTGCATTCTACCTGATTTAGGTCTAGAAACCATAATACCTATGTGGCCTGACCTCCCCATCCCAGATAACCAATCTGAAATTTTAAAGTTATCTGAGTTAAGAGGTAACATCAGCAGCAGGACAAAAGCAAACACAAATTCTCTATGGAAGAATCAACTTCAAATCCAAGCCTTAAAAGATTTTCAGAGATAAAGGACCAAGGAACATGGGGCTCAGTAAAAAAGCCATCCCAGGTAAGAGTGAAAGGAAAAATAAACACACAAAGTATAGAATCATGTGTACAAAACACTGATGATTTGGAAATATCGGATACAGAATGTAAAACGTTTGCTAAATATGATTAAAGAAATGAAAAAAGATATTGAGTGTATGATGAAGAAACAAGATATTATCAAAAATGACCAGCAGAGATGAAGAATAAAAGAGAATCTTCAAACTGAAAAATGTAATCATTTGAATTTATCGAACTCAGTGGAATGGGAAAACCTGAAGGATGACAAGTTGGAGGCTTGTGCCCTGACTCAAAGTCAACCTCGGAGACCAAACAGAATGGAGAGGATTGCATGAATCTGAGGATGGAATATAACAAATTTAGAACATCTTAGATAGAGTAAAGGTTGTCATGGACTACGTGTGTTGGGAGGAGGGGAGCGGTTGGGGACAGGGCTGAGGGTAGCTGGGCACAATAGTGGGAGGATAAGTGAGGGAAGAGTTTTTAACACATTAAATGCCATGTGAGTTGTATTTAACTCATGCTAGTTTTGAGCCCAGGGCCTTGTGAAGCATATGTAACTGCAGTTGGTTCATGAAAATCTTACTTGTTGATGTTCTTATTGTTACAATTAATATTGACAATTAAATTGTATATAAATCATGCACAGAAACAATAAAAAATAACAAATTTTTCATTAAATTAGAAAGGATCATTCTGTTTTTGAAGTTTTTATTCTAGTTTCATAATAAAACACTGTGCTCCCATTAAAACGTGGTGGGTGTACATTATGGAATACTATGCAGTAGTTAAATGCAACAGATTAAATATAGTATATAAAGCAACATGGATATATCTTAAAATATATTTTGTAGCTTAATCAGAAAATTGAGGATATGATTTATAGAAAATACATTTATGCAAGTTAAAAACATAGGTACTCAAGATATTAACATATATTACATAAAAACATACACATTAAAATGTTCACTGCATTTAATTTAGTTGGTGCCTCGTTAAATAGGAGAGACAAATGTGAAGTTGAGTCAAAGATGACTATGAGGACTTGAACCTGGCTGCCCTGGAGTATTGCAGCGGTGGGGACGGAAACCAAGACTTCGGGAGCAAGAGCCTCAAGAAGAGAAGATGATGAGTTAGTTGCTGTAGGACGTCCACTGACCCAGGGGGCTGTAAACGTGACAGGACTGTGGCAGGGAAGCCCACCCAAGGGCTCAGCTGGCTGGAGCAGGGGCTGTAGAATGAGGGGTATTGGAACTTGGTCCCGTGGACAGGAGAGGAATGTCAGCAGGAACCCTCACCTGCACGGACGGTCCAGCAGAGATTGGTGATAAGGACCGGACAATGAGCATTTTAATGAATTTTTGTTTTATTTCTTATAAAAGTTTCAAAAATATTATTACAAACTAATGTTCATAAAGTTCCAATAATTTAGAAATGAAGTAACTTTTTGTGTCTGTCTTCCCATCTCCCTAAGAAAACACTTCATTGAAATAACCACTTTGACAAACTTTTTGTATAGTAACTTATTTGTTCTTGTGTAATCCGAGTGTCAAAGTTCTACAACCTTCTACAGTCCCTGTTTCCTTTATAAAGGGTCTAAATAAAGGGACTCAAGCCCTCAGGCAACACATGGAGAAACCCCAGCCATCCTTCCCATTGTTCCTGAGTTCTCAGGGATGCCTGCACTCTCTTGATTTGCAATCACTTTGATTTCTGAATCCCACAAGTTTGAAATGTAGTGTTTTTGTTATTGTGCAGTTCAAAATATTTTTCCATTATAATTTCTTACTTGACTCATGATATGGAGATATAGATATATAGGTATAATTTTAAATTTCCAAACATATGAGAATAATCCAGTGATCTTTTTGTTTGACTTCTAGCTTAAATGCATTATGGTCTAGATTTGAATAGTGCTATATGCAATTCAATGATTGAAATTTGATGAAATTGGCTTTATTGCCCATGATCTGGTCATTTTTACTTGTACATTTTCCCTACATACTTAAAAATAAAGCATATTCTGCAATTGCTGGAAAAAAACATACACATAAAAATATACAAATCAAACACGTTAGAATATTTATCTTTCATGGGGAGGGGTATGATGGTGGGGGTTAGGGACAAAATAAAATAAGTAAATAAAGCTAGAAGGGCCTTGCTTGAACCAAGTATAACAGCATATCATGAACTAAGGGGTATAAGGAATGGATTACCCAACCCTATGAACCTAAAATTAAAATAAAAAGAAGGTAAAAACAAACTCGATGGATGAGCTAATGAGCAGATTAGATATATTGTACTGAGAAGAAAATGGAAGAGAAATCTAAAGAAATTACATGAAATGTAAGTTAGAAATAGAAAATGTGGTGAGAAAGGGTCAAATACAAACATGGTGTGTAGAGCGAGAAGATCTAATGTGCAGTCTGAGAGAGGTAATATTCAAAAAAAGCATTTCTGAGAATATCCCATACTTGATAAGAGACAACCATTCTCAAGACTTGAGAAGTAGCACTACATGCAAGCATGATAAATAGAAAGAAATTAAGAACATCAAAGACAAAGAGAACATGTTAAAGCAGTCAGAGAGAAGAGACAGGGGACCTGCTGAGTAATTCAATTGACTGACGGTTAATCTCTGTATAACAAGGTTGGCTGTCTTAAAAACATGCCGTATCATCAAAGAGCTGTGAGGAAATAACTGTCAACTTAGACTTGTGCATAAAGCAAAACCATCTTTCAAGATTTAGGGTAAGAGTAAAGACATCCTCTATCAAGCAAAAGCAGAATTTACACTGGCAGCCCTTCACTAAAGGAACATTCAGAGCATGGACTTCAGGAAGGAGAAAATAATGCTAGAATATTTTATTTACTTATTAAGTATTTTATAATGTTATTTTAAAAATCAATTTCTTTTTTAAACACAATAGCAAATTTCTGAAATATTAGAAGTTCCAATTAACGCAGCAGGAATTATCTGGGCTTTATTACCTGCCTTGTCTGTTCATATATTATATCATCATTCACGTCAGATGCCAATCACTTGGTACTCTTAGACATCTTTGAATCATTAACACAAAGGTGCATGTCATATGAAATTATCTTGCATTACATAATATTGTAATTCAAAATAATACACACAAACTCCATGCCCAAAAGATGAGATGTCATCTCATCAAGCAAATACTGCTACCTAGTTTCTCAGTTTATATAAATGGAAGCACTTAGGAAAGGTTAATTGCAATATTGGCATAACCCTTATAGTTAACACTACAGCCAAATGCTACAACCAGTGCTGTAATGATTTCAACATTTGCTACTACAATAAACCTAATACTACTCTCTAGGGCAGTTGCTGAATATATAACAAGTTTTGTGTTTTCTTATATATTAAATCTTATCAGTATCTAACTGGAACACGAGAGGTCTTATATAACAAGAAATTTTGTTCTATTGAGCCATAGTATACAAAGTTATAAAGAGCATTATGGATGATTAAATATTGAAATAAAATTGAAGCATTTGATCTACTGCAAAACTCATTTAATGCAAACGTACCCTGGCAACACAGATATCATTGATATTATACTTGAAAGAAACATTTTCATCTAGTGTAGCTCACGGAAATTTAATTTCCTTCTTCTCTGAGAATTTGGAATTCATTAGACTGTGTCCATTTTCAGCACAATTTTCCAGTAGTACACAAAGTGTATTTTTACATATTAGAGAAGAATTTCAGTGACTTGAAAAATCCCACAGTGCCAAATCCATTGCTGGGAAGGTACGTTTATTATAACAGGTGAAAATCACAATAAACAGAAACAAAAAATAACTATTTTGAACTTATCATTAATTTTATTTTGATGTCAATTTTCATGCCACCATCCTGTTTTATTTTATGATAGGCCTTGTGACCAAGTACAAACTGGACTGATCTCAGATCAAATAGAAATTGGCACATTTTAAACAAATAAAGCAATTATATGTGCAGAAATTAAAAACAAATAGATGATCTTAGGACCTTTTTGTTAATTTTGATAGATTCCTTTTCTTTTGTTTTAGCTTTTCTAAGATTTTACCTTGTACCTAAATAAAACATCAGAATCTGGATGTTGAATACCAAACATCATGCGCTTGTAGTTTAGTTCTACAGGCTTATCATCAACTATTTCTAAATCAAAGTAAGTTAAAAGTATGATCAACAATTGCTTTATTTCAATAACTGCCAAAAATCGGCCTGGACATTTGCTGGCTCCATATCCAAATGGCATTAGGTAACACTTCAGCTTTTTCCCTCTTTTATAAAAGGTGGTTTTCTTCTTACCGTCTTCTACAAAACGATCATACCTAAACTCCTGTAGAGAATGGAAGAACAGAGAGTCAAATTAAAATTTTACATGAAACAGTTTGAGTTCAGGTCCACAAAGTTGCTAGCTCTCACTGCCTGTCTTAAAAGCCTCCTTTTAACCAGGCAAACACCAGAAAGCAAAACCTGACTAAGTGCAAATCATGTATGAACTTTCAAAAAACTCAGGAAGTTACTTTTCCCATATCAAAGTGGAATTTGAACATTTGTATGACTTTTTTTCTTTACTTATATTTCTCTGCTATGATGAGCTTCCTAAGCATAGAGGCAGTATCTCTATTTTTGCTCCCTAAGGTGGGCCTGACATATGGACACTCGATATACCAATGTTGGGTGGAAGGCAAGGGCTCCCGTGGGACTGCCATGGTCACCATGGACTAATGAATCCTACTCGCCACAGGAATTACCTGTCGATCACTCATTTGCTTTTCTCTTATTCCTTCCCAAAAGCTACTGATGAACGAGAACTATGAGTTTAGGACTCAGTGCTTATGTCTGGATTAAATAAACATAAAATAATTAAGATTCAGATAAAGCACTAGAGATTTTGTGGAACTAAGGCACAAAAATCAATCTTGCTTGTTTTTCGATGTTGTAGCGAATTTCTCTTATGAAAGTTCTATTAGAGTGAACCCTCTTTCAGTTTTCTCTACGGTGGCAGGTGTTTCTGATGTTTTCACAAATAAGTTATATTACTTGTTACAGAAAATTATGGGACTGCTTTACCCCCATCACCATCTTAATTTCATGTTGCTGACAATGGGTTATGGTTCACCTTTCACTTGGTTTTCTTTGAGGGGACTGAGTGACCTTATTTTAGCCCATGATGAATTAAACCATTGATTAAATTAATGCTCGTGGCTTCAATGGAAAAACGAAGTATTTCCTGCAGTTAGCGCTCATGAACATTAGACTTGCTCAGCACATAATTTTGACATGAACTACATGAAGTCTAATGTAAGGAAGTAGGTCAGATCCAAAGCATTTCAGATTAGGGTGAAAACCCTACAATATGTGGATAGATTCTGAATCCATCACAAGTGTTCTAGTTTTCTTACTCCATGTCAGTGTTGTTAGCATCAGTGAATCATTCCCTTTAAAAGTATTGGGTGTATCCTTCTTCACCTAGCATACTTGTTTTGATAAGTATTTGAGCTTAGAAAAACTTTGAGTAGTTTCTATTCCAACTTGCAAGTCAATGTAATGATAATGGCAAAATCAATCTGCATTTTTATAACTGTTTAATCCTTGGAAACGAACACTCTGAGTCCCTTAGAACATAAGTGTATTTTACCACAGTTCTAGTATATATCCGAATAGGATCTAATCAGTATTGAACTAAAAGCCCTTTGCAGACATGCACTGTTACTGGAGATAGAGTTACTATAGGGAACTCTCTCCTGGTGACCTTCTTCCATTCCTGGAGCTCAGGCCTCATTTCCTGAGCTTAACTGAGCTGCTTCCAGTTTGGGTTATGACTTTTTAGTGTCTTGATATCATAAATAAGCCTGAAATCACCATGGCTTTTAGATTCTTCTTTGTGAAAATGAATGTGCTGCCATCTGAGAGTGAACACAAGATGCAGGACTGCTCCCCACAGTGACCTTCAGCGCTCCCCACAGTGACCTTTACATCCAATTCCCTCAAGCTTCCACTCAATCAGTAAGGCCACTCCTCTAGTTTCCATCACCTTCCATTCCAACCTCTTCATAACAAACGTCTTGGAAATTCCCATTTAGTTATTTATTTTATGAGACTAAAAGGGAAATGCCCACTGTCTCTAGCTCTGTGACCACCATCAAGCTCAAGCAGCATATGGGCATAAATATATTTTCAAGTTAAAATTTATTTTCAGTTTGTTCTATTGCCAGGGATGGAGAAACCGAAAGCAGGAACCAAAGTTAGGAAGGGCTTGTGGCAACCGCTGGGGACATAGGGCTTTAGCCAAAAAGAGAAGGGGTATGATAATCCCACTACTGAGATTTTGGGGTCACGTAACATAGAACAAAAGATCAGGAAGCTCAAGATGCATCCATTCATTTGGAACAATGTAGACTTTAGGATTCACCATGATGACTTAAATTCTTTGGAGTGACAATAATAAGCTCGGTGCTTCACAATTAAAAGGGGACAATGAAACAGATGAGAACAGAGAAATCACAAGAGAAGGTGTGAGACACTGAAAGCCCCACTGTTCCTCTAATGTTTGTTGCAATTGATTCCCCAGTGCCTTTCTTCTGCGTAAGATCTGTCCAGGCACCAATCCTGGATATCACATTGCTCTAGCCTCTGGTTTGGGATAGGATGTGTGAACCAATCTGGTCAGTGCTATTGGGGAAAAGTCTGTGGGGGCATCTAAGAGAAGTTTCCTTCTTGTGAAGTAAGTAAACAAAATGAAATGGTTCATTACCCTTCATCCTCTGGACCTAGTCATGTGTGACCATGACATCTGGAAATGCTGCAGCCATCCAGCCACCAGGCTGAAGACAGAGCTAAGCCACAGGAGATGGCAGAGCCAAGAAGTCCCAAGGGAGTGGAGCTGTCACACTGTCTTACTTACGTCTGTATTTTTAAAGCCTCCAACACAATGCTATTTCTTAGTAGAGGTTCCATATATGTTTGTTGAATTAATAAATACATAGGAATAAAGTATACTTTAAAAGCAATCGTCAAGCTTTTTAAGAAAACATAGATATTGAATGAGTAAGTAAACATGTATGGAATGATGAATAGATGAATATTTTGTGTTTACAAACAGTGGAAAATGGCATAATATTGAAGCACTATAAATCAAGATTGGATAGAGGATACAATTTTCTGGATAGAGAAGAATTTTTGGTATACATGACAAAGGAAGATTGCATAACACTCTAATTTGTGTTCTCCAAATACTATGTTTAGTTCAGTTCAACAGATTTTTTTTTTAGCACTTCCTGTATGTGAAGCATTGAAGTTACAAAGGCATAAAACATGGTCTTGCTGAGGTAGGTGACACACCATAGGATCATGTCTTATATCCACTCAATTCATAATTTTGGGCATGAGAATCTAAATGAGACAAAAGATATGACTTCCTAGTAATAAACAAAAACTGTTGATGTTTTGAACGATGGCTAACGGGCTGCACTGTTGCCACAGGTTTACACTTGTCCTAGGAGCAAGGTGACACAGTACAGAAGTTCCCTTTTATCTCTATGACTTCGGTTCAAATCAGTGTTGTGCTGCAGCCACTTGTACCAGTATGTGAGAATGGGTAGATCTCTTCCCAACTCTGTGTTTAGGGTCTTCATGTTGCTAACATGAAAATGGCCAAGGTGGGAGTACTTACACCACTGAAAATTGGCAAACACTACAAATCGAGGTTTTCCGGAGGGAGCTCTGATTTCCCAACACGTTGCTACTTCCAATATGATAGGTATGGAGTGCCAATGCACTGATAGGGCAGGAACACACTCAATATGAAGCATCTGCCCATGAGAAAGTAGCCATGAGATAAGGCCGAGTCCCTATACTGCAAGCTCTTAGGGGCAGGGGCCTTTCTTATTTCTGTGTCACCCATTATGCCTATCAAAGTGCATTTTGGATATAAATGCTCACTTGTTTGTTCCCTTGAAGTTTCCTAGTGGCACAATCTCTCTATTTCAGTTTGAGATGCAGATGAAAAATTATTGAAAGTATTTCCTCATCTATCGTGGTTAGTATATTCTAAGAACAGTAGCAATAATCAAAATAATATTGATACCACAATTGATATAGTGAATTAGGATTTTTTCAAGGGCTTTCAAGTATATCCATAGTCTAATTATGACAAATAATAAATAACCTAATGAGGAATTGCATGAGGTTAAACCAGACCTTTCAACTTCAGAGCTTTTGGGGGATAGTCAAGGTTTTGGAATTACATTGTTATTTCACCATGTTTATAAGCCCAACAGTGTCATCAGGTCTCTCTTTATCTCTTATCGCCTCTGGACCTAGGAAAACCAACCAACAGATCCGTCTTCTCTGTAGCTGCAGTTCTGGATAATGCATTTTTACAGAAATGAAATCATCACTATTTACTACTGATTATCTGAGAGTTAGCTGCATGAACCCAGGCTGATGATAGGTGTGAATTTGAGGAAGCCCTCAGGAAAATTTTAAAAGCTGTTCACTCTGAGCTAATTAATAGATTAGACTTTGTTGGATAGCATTTATGCCTATAGAGACAGAGAAAGGAGAATCAAGAAGTGTTTCCTTTGCTCTGTCTCATTGTTTTAAATTTCACTTGATAATTTGTTCTCCCACATAGGAAAGGGCCACCTGAGTAGCTAACATGACAATAAGCTGAGCAATCAGCATTCAGGAAAAGAATAAATTTTTAGCACAGAGGTTACATGTTGGTGGCACTTATAGGCCCAATTAGGTCTCAAAACACCTTTTCTTTATCCCACGCCGTGTTTTAAAATTTGTTTTTCCAAATATTTAAAGATTCAATGCATCACCCAAAAGTCTGTTTTTTCAGGTTCTTTTTAAGAAAAAAATCAAAATAACTTGTCCAAACCAGGTCTAAATGCTTGCCAGACGTGAGGGCTAGTTCAGAAGTATCTAGTGATCTTATTTAGATACATCCTGGGGTCTACTTTTTGCCATAGTTCTTACCACTCCCAATAGTACTGCTGTATTATGCACAAGCCGGCCACTTGCATATTTGATCTGTCTAGGTCTACTCCATATTTGAATGTGCAATATCTGTCCTGATTTAAAACTTTAACTGAAACATATTTTCACTTTCAGTACATTCATCCATCCAAGCGTCCCCTTATTTATTTCACTTATATGGACACACTCCTGTGTGCTGGGCACTGAGAATACAGCGATGGAGAAGACATGGTCTTTCCCCTTCGGGAGCTTACAATATATGCAAGGACAGACAGGCAAACAAATAATTGCAAAATACCGTGTGGTACGCAGTTTAACAAAGGTACGCCAGGCCACGGAGTGAGCAATGGCAAATTCTCTGAGGGATGAGGTGGGAATCAGGAATATCATCAAAGAAGAGGTGATTAAGGGAATTCTTGTGGAGTACTTTGGAGCATGCTTGGTGCATAGGTAAGGAGGGACATTCCAGGCATACAGAGATGTATGTGCAAAGGCTCTCCAGTGTGAAGGAAGACCATGGCCTATCTTTGGAAGGCAATATTCTAGAATCTCTTAGAGCTCAGAAATTCTGAAACCATGCCTTGTTGAGTTGGGAGCTATCTATGTTCTGCTAAGGCTCTTGTCTCTATGTCTTGAAAGGACAGCTATGCCTATATCTGCAGTCAGTCTTCCTCTTATTTTTTGGACTAACAGCTATTGTCTGTTTTCTACATCTAAGATCTGGTCTTCCCATGCAAGGTCTGTAGGATACAAAAGGCAGGGAGTGACAAATGTGAGTCTCTTATGAGCTCTTGAGTCCTGCTCTCAGTGACAAATGACAGATAACAGAAATTTGTGGAACTTTATTCTTTACTGTCAGTGCATGGTGGTTTGAGATGGACATCAATGAGCATCTATAATATCTACTTGCTGCCATTCTAAGTTGTTAAGAACCAAAGGAATAAATCTATTTGCCTAACAGTGGTAGGTGCTCAATAAATGTTTACAGAAAGAGTGATAAGACCTTCCCAAATCCTACAAAAGTGGTTCTGAACTATATCATTTTTTTTGTACCAGGAATTATGAGCATTCCATGACTAATTTCAAGAAAACAATGCCGTGGCAATAAATTATTCAGTTAATTTTAACATTAGTCAGACATAACTGGCTAATGTTAAATGTAGTAAATAATAGTGTTCATCAACTCAAGTTAGAGCTACCCTAATGATGCTAAATCAGTATTCACAACATTGCAATTCTGTTCTGCCACTGATTTAGTATGAGGCAAACCCATCTGATTACTATTAAGATTGGTCGATTTATTATGTAAAGTTTGGGCATTGCTGTTTAGTTTTCCACAGGAAAAAATATAAATGAGCATACTTTCAATTTTTAACTTCAATTTTAAGTTCCTACAAGTCTAAATCAAGGTCTTTTTTTTTTTATCATGGAGGTGGGGGTTGGGAAACAGGAGGCTCCCTAAGAACAGTGCCATAAAAGACAGTGGTGACCTGGTAAATATTTACTGAGTATTTGTTGATAACTTTAATGTTGATTTTACTATCATGCCATGAATGATAAACTTTAAGACTGGTGGAATAGTCATATAATGAAAATAGTAAATAGAATTTAAATAAATGAAAATTCATAGACAGAAATAAAGCTATTTTAAAATTTAGAAGTATTTTTCAGATATTAGCTATTCCTTTGCACTATTTATTGAACATCTCCTTATGTGTGGAATTTTTTTTGTTGATATTTACAAATGTGGAGATTAAGCTTAACTGTGGAATGTTCTTTCATTTGCTAATACTCTACAACCCATTTGTCATCATCATTCATATAATGCCTCTTCTTCTGAGACCCATAGAAACCATATGTACATTTTCCGCTCACATAAGTCATTTGCCTTTGCTGGTGAAATTAATGCCAATTTTCTCATTGTGTTTGAAGTCTGCCCTCTTCTTATTAATTTCCAAAATTCAACATATAGTATTCCAGCTTAGTAGTAAAACATGTAATTTAGAAACTGGGTTTAAAAGTGGTCCAGCTACAAACTGCTTAAAAAGAGCACAGAAATTTGCCTTTGAAAAAAAACCATTTTATATACAAAAACTGCTGCAGCAACATTGCTTCATGAGAAGCACAGGCAGAATATGACTGCATTCAATTTGCATGCAGGTGGTGAATCTCTGAAGTGGTATTAAGGGATGAACCAGGGTGGATTAATTTCCAGTCTTTGATATTCATTAACTCCAGCTTCAGAAAAAAATACAAGGAGATGACACAATTACCCTCAGAGCTTCACCCGTGAGCAGCAGCTTTACAATCTCAAGTTCATAATGCCATACTAATTGATCAAGAAGGGGCACATACCTTTTCTAAGAGTCGAAAAAGTATATGGGCTTAACTACAACAGCAATGGTATTTGACTTTGGAATAGTCAACCCCACTTTGGAAACACTTAGCAAAATAGTTGTCTTTATTTATTCTCTAAGTCACCTGCCAATAGCTAGCCCTCCACAGTTTTCAGTAAATTCTCCACAAGCAAAACTTAATTTCGGTCGAAAGGTAATGATGGCCAAGGCTCAATGTCCATTTCATTTGAAGCAACTAGCATTTAGTTTCATCATTGTATTTCCATTTATAGATCATGAAAACTTTCAAAGATAGATCTTTAGGAAACACTTCAGTAGAGAGGAAACCATTCCCACTAGAATGAAAAACAGAACTCGCGAAGCTGTCCCAAATCCCTTCTGGAACAAAGTGGCAAGAGGAAGAGACAGATCAGGAGGAAGAGGAATGGGCTCGCAGTATCTAAGAGGCAGCAGCGACGGGCTTGATGGTCATTTACCTCTGGAGCTTCAAAGACTTCAGGGTCAACATGCAAGACTGGAGGAAAGATGGCTACCAAGTCTCCCTTTCGTACACAGCTGTCCTTGATCTCTGAATCGAGAGTCAAATCCTCCTGCACGAAACGAATGGTGGTCGAAAATGAGCACAGTCTCAAAGCCTCGAGAATGGCGCTTTCTGAAGGAAACAAACAAACAATAGCTTATTAAAATATGGCTGCTCCTGAAAAGTGCTCTCAATTTGCCATTAAAGCTCATTACGAATGGCCTTGTTGCAAAGGAAACCGTTTCTTCATCACATCCACAGAGCCCCAAGAGGGAGCCAAGGGCTGGCTGTGGATGGAATGTTAGGAGGGGCAGTAGTCTGGCCCCAGCGCAGCTCAGGGGCATCTGACAGGCAGCAGGCAGCAGTGCTGTATTTCAGCAGAAAGCTATTAAGATTTTGTAGGAAAGAATGGTCTGCAAGAGAGAAATGCTGTGCTATGGGTATACATATTTGACACTAAAATCATGTCCTGGTTAAAGTTCACTGCTGGTGGGTTATTTTACCAACCTTTAGAACTCCGATGTCTTTAAAGCCAGCTTAGTCATTTAATAACCACTTAGGCAGTTAATAGTGAAGTAATTGTAGTAGCGCTTTCTGAGACAGCTTAACATTTAATTTCTTTTATGCTAGCTGTAAATAAAATGTGAGTCAGCATTTGCTGGAAAAATTTCAAAAGGAAAATACTTTTGTAGGATTCAGAGGAAAACCATATTTTCCTCAGCGTCCAGGGAGAATAACAGCCACCATCATATCCTGGAAGATTCCAGAAGCTGAATGTCCTTGCTTTCCCAATGGCCTTCACCTTTTGCTCCTAGCATGACAGATTTTATGGCTAATTTCCGGCAATTTATCCTGGCAGTTTGAGGAGGAATTCCTTTGGGAATAATATGCATAATTTGCATAAATCATTCTGATAGCATGCATATCAGCGTGCAGCTCCTGTCTAGGTCTGCATCTCTCTCTTCATAATCAAAACTGACTATGTTTCCACCAGCGTGAATGGGTCCTAGAATATAAAGCTTGATTCTTTCTAATCAGCAATGTGAAAAAGAGCTCCAAATGGAGTTTTCCCCCCCTTCACGTGATAACAAATGCTCATGTTTATGACTTGCAATTTAGAAATCACACACACACACACACACACACACACACACAGCCCAGTTTCTCAGTGTTCAGTAAAGCTCTGAAACACAGAGTACCCAATTATTAGTTTATTAAAAGCAGGCCCATCAGTGACGGCTTGCATCAGCCAAAAAATAAAAATAAATGTTATTTCAGTGAAATTTAAATCTATGCACAGCTTGCACAGGGATACCAACTAGCTTTGGATGCCTTCTCCCAGGAGGTTTTTCCTTAAGCACACATTTGTCTAAAGAAATGAGGCTGCGGTCAGCTCTGTGTGGCCAGTGTGGTGATTCAATGTGACGTACAGTGAGGCTGTGCATATTCTCTTGGACTGCCTTCGTTATTATAATCAGGCAGAGTCAAATCGGTTTGTTGGTGATGAGGCCAGAAAAGAACTTTGGTTTTGGAACCTGGATTCTACTGCAGATAGCCACAAGGCACCTGACACGACGAATTTCAGCTGGCCAGACACCAAAGACCAACATTTCTATGGTGAAAAGCAAGGGTCGGCTTCCCATGTACTGCTGCTGGCTCTGTTGGATCAACAATAGCGTGGCATCATCTTAGCTTGAGGTGTGAAATGGTAGCTGACATATGTAGCAGTGCTGTTCGCCCAACAAGTCCAGTAGGGGTGTGGGAAGAAGAAATACAAAGGCAAAATAATTGCGGGGTGGCTGGTGAGACAGGGCAGGCATTTAATAGTCCGAATAACATGGTCACATCGGATTGGCTGATGTGCTCTCGGGAAGCGTGGCAGCTTGCGCCCACCGCAGTATCACAAATGACAATTGGGCAAGCATATCTTATGCAGAAGTTAATCACAATAATGGAGCACAAAGTGTGGCTTAGCGGTCAGATCGTAAGTGACAAATCTGTTTTACCTTCCAGTACCAGTTATGTGTGCAAGATGAGGTTGGCTCTCGCTCCGAGTGATCACGCCGATAATCATTAGACGACAGAAGTAATGAGTTGCGTTATTATCAACAATGGAGAGCAGAGCTTACGTGGCTCTGCAGTACGACGTACAGACACAAAAGCCAGCAGCTTTTCCACCAGCCCCAGTACGAATGCAGGCAGAGCTATACGTTGAGAAGAATGACAACTGCACAATAAAAAAATTGCAGCCTCTACTTGTAGTTGTCATAGTTGAGCAGACACCAGCCAGTGCCACTGACAGACCAGCTGGGCCCTGGGAGGACTTCCATGCTGCACCAGGAGGTACAGTAAATTATCCTGCACTGTAGAGCAACATCTGTTTCTGTGCTAGTGCCGAACAAACAAGGCAATTTAAAACATACCAAGGGATAACCAAGCAACAAATGAACATGACCCTCGTTTTTTCCCCCTTCTCACACACGAGGTGCTAAACTTCATTGTGCAGGCACTCCATGAAAGAGAAGCCAGGTTTTTATTTGATAAGGTGTTGTCAGAGAGATTTTACATATTTCCAAAATGGGAAGAAAAAGCTTATAGTATTGTTATTCTTAGAATCTTCCCCCTTCTATCTTCATTTCTTTTATACCAAAGCTAGCACTCAGTTCTCAATTCGCTCTAGAATTAAAAAAAAAAAAAACTTTCCATATACTTATAAATATTCAGTCTTTAAACCTAATTTGCTATACTTAGTTCACATGCCTTCAAGCATTTGTCTTCCAATTTCCACTGAATAAATGCGTACTAATGAGAACTAGAGCAAGCTGCTGAGGCAAAGCTGGGTGACTTGGGTCTGGCCTGCCACCAGCTTGTGATAGGCGGGCAAATTGAGTTAAAATGAAAAGTCTTGTCAGCTGAAATTCAACATGGTAGCCAAACAGCAAGCTGTCAATCATCCAGCCAAAACAGGGGACTGCAGGTAATAAAAGGTCATTGTGAATCATTAGTGCACTTGGCTTTCATGTGGAAGTTAATTTTAATTAAAGATGATTTCTGTCTGTAAATGTTTTATAAAACTTATCGTGCATAATGGATTGTTCATTTAGACTAACATTTAGCAGGTAATAGGGCCTTCTGATTATTAGAATGTATTGTCAAAAAATGGCTATCAAGAATGCAAATATTTGAGGGATAAAATTTACACCAGGCACTGCAAGGTGCCAACAATTCTAACTGTGATTAAGATAAGGCTGCCTGTGATTTATTAAGAACTGAGCTTTACTGAGTGGTGTATGTTAGGAAATCGGGTTACAACATTCCCGCAATGAACTCACAGTTAGTTCAGTGCCTGCATTACCTTCTTCACAAGGCTGGGGAAGACTTGTTTCTCTTTTCAGGGTATAAAACTATTCTGATTAAGTATCCCTTCCAAGCAAAAAGCTGGGGAATGTCTTGAGCTAAGATGCTTTGTAACACAACTGTGAAAGAAAATGACAAATGAAAGGAAATGCTGGTGAAAAGAAAAAGGCATATACATTTTCTCTTTTGCCCTCAGATCTCAATTCTGGCTATAATAATTGACAGATGATTCTCATTTGCAGATTTAAAGCACTAAAGCAGCTCATGGCAATCAATAATGCATGTTACAATGCAAAAACAAACAAGCACATCCGAGTTTCTGCCTCACACTCAGGCCATGTCTGTGTCTGTGGAATGAATGTACTGTGACATGGCCAGGCTGTTAATTTGGGTCATCTTAATGATTGGTGCAGGCTGGCATGCCATCTGATTAGCCATGGTGATCAGTGGATAGCAGCAATGGACGGAGCGAAATGAACAGCCAGGCCCTGCCACAGTCACTGGGCCTGAACACTCGGGCAGGCACAAAGAGAAGGTGGAGAAAGAATGGCGATGGAGGTGGTGTGCTCTAGCAGGCGTGATGAAATGGAGTGGGGCGTGCGGTGCGTGTGTGTTTCTGTAGAACTGTCTTCAAGACAGGTGAGAAGGTAAATGAGAAATTGCGATAATCATTTAAGGCAAAATCACTAATCTTTGCCTCAAGAATTGTATATTTTAAGTAAAGTTAAAAATAAACCTGAATGGATACCAATGCCTACCTTCACTCTGCGTTGCAGACACAGCCTTGGGTTCATTGCTAAAATTAGAAATGTAAATTCAGCACTTATATATTTGATAGAGGTTATTAAGGTTCTACTCTGCTGGGGGCGCTGGGGCATTGCTACCGGTGGGAAAAGGGAAGGGAGCGTATGGATTTGGCCTTCATGAACACTGCAGTCTAGGTGGTTCAAAGTTGGAAGGTAAATGTAAGTGGTACGTACAGATTCCTTGGGAATGTTCCCGAGATCCAATGTAAGATATTGCACAATTTCTTTTATTTATTGACTTTCTAAATTGACAAATAAAAATTGTATATATTGATGGTATGCAACCTGATGTCTTGAAATATACATATGTTGTAGAATGGCTAAATCAACATAATCAGCATATGTATTACGTCCCATACTTACCAGTTATTTGTGGTGAGAAAACTTAACATCTCCTTTCTTAGCAACCTGACAGTACAAAATTTCTGACTGGATAACTCCAATGATGGCATTTAGAAAGCACATTTTAGTAAAAAACTATCTTTCATATTGAGAATTTTCCTCCTTTTAATTTTTACCCTTTCTAAAACACACAGGCAAAAAAAAAAAAATCTAATCCTTCTTCTACAAAACAGCCCTTTAATAATATGTAAAGACAACTATCATGCCATTTTCTGATTGTGTGTCAGAGACGATATAAAGTTCAGTCTGTTGCCATGCTGGATGAATTCAACTAGTCAGTGTGCCTCTTAAAATGTGGCAGAACTGGGAAAAGTAGAGAAGGACAATCATTTTCTGTGCTCTAGATACCATACTTCTGTTATGGTTTCCTGGGAACAGATGTGCAACAGATTTTTGAAATAATATTGCCACTAACTTGTTTTAAACTTTCTGATATCCCAGAGGTTATTGGCAGCCCTGGCTGCCCACTAAAATCACCTGCGGTTGTTTAAAAACCTAATTGCTCCATCCTAGCCCAATGGAGTCAGAACCACTGCATTAACCTTTCAATTAGAGGTTCTGAATCTCGACCACACATTAGAATCATCTGGGGAACTTTTGCAGCCATCCACCTGCATCCCAGACCAAAACAATCAGAATCTCTAAGGGTAGGGCCAGGTACCAGCAGTTTTTAAATCTCCCCAGATGATTCCAATGAGCAATCAATCCTTTTCTGCTGAGTCACACATTTCTCATCCAATTCTTACACAGTTGATTTTTAAATCAAAATACAATAATTTTCCTTTTCATTAAAGTTCCCTTTCAATCCTTTCTGATTCTGTTTCCATCATTCATTGTACCATCTAACCCCCTTAGCTTTGTGCTAAGCTGAAAATTTGAACATTGAAATCAGTATTTTTTACTTTTTAACCTGTATTTCCTTACATTACATATATTAATAAAAATTTCACTACTTACATTCCTGAGTTTCTGATGTACCTCTTTGTGGAAGATGTCTACACTTCCCTCCAGTTAGAAATTCCTACTTATAACTCTAACTCAAGCAATACAAAAGCAATTTATGTAACCAAAACATTTGTGCCCTTGTAATATTCTGAAATAAAAAAAAGAAATTCCTAACATGAAGTTATACCTCCTGTATATCCACATCAGAAGAGAGGATGTTGTTAAACTTTACTATTGTCTGAATTATGTAGACTTTTAAGTTTTCAAACACACAATTGTTTTATGATATTGAATAAGCTTTTTCAAAATAACAGCTACAAGCGTGACAAATACACAACACTAATGTAAAATGTGAATAAGGGAAACTGTGGGGAATACTCTATCATCTTTGTAATTTTTCTGTAAATCTTAAACTATTCTAAAATAAAAATTTTATTTTTCTTTAAAAATAATACAAGGTTGTAATGTGAATCTCTAGCCCTACACTAACCCTCAAACTCAACTGCATTTGAGAATTAGTGATACATATCTTGTGAAAAATAGTGGTCAAGGTCTCTGGTCCATTTCTAGAGCATTTTCATCTGAAGTGGCCGTGGTGCGGGTAAGCATTGAAGTTGCCATCAATTTCTGGCTCTGCCACTATCTAGCTGCATGATTTGAGCTGGGTAATCTTTCTGAACCTTGTTACACAATAATTAAATAAAAGTAATAATACCTGAGAATTAAATAATATATGCAAAGCACTTAACATGGTGCCTGACACCTAGTCAAATAATAATTGTTAATATTATTATTCATAATATCTTATTCCGAAGTTAAAAATTCAGTCAACTGTATAATCATCTGACCCCCATTTCCTGGGCTTGTTCACATGCATATCATGGCTGGCTTTGTAGAATAGAGATATAAAGAATTCCTCTCCCCTCTCAGTTGGGACAACGAAAAAAGATTCCCAGAGCTGTGGTATCAAATAGCTAAGGAGGAAAAGGTGGGTTTGGTGAGAAATCCCCGAGTGGAAGTCCTGCCTCTGTCCTTTATCATCTCTACGATCTTAGGCAAGTTAGTTAGCACCCTGAGACTCTTCTCATCCGTAAAAATAATGGCAAAATAATCGCTGCCACAGTCCTCCAGAGTATTTTGGTAAAGATCACATGAAATAATAGGTCTATAAAATTGCTTTGAAATATTGAAATCATCAATATATTTAACATGGACTATGTCTAATAATAATTATTTGCTATTAAAGGACCTTTATTTTTTCCAACTGATCATTCCTTTCTGGGTTCCCCCCAACTACTCACCAACAATGGGCTTCAAAATCTTTAATATAATTTTTACAGGGAATCACTGTAAGCTCATACTTCTAGAGTTATTATAATTGACAATATGCTGTTTTTAAAAAAAGTATTACAGATTTTGCCCAGCTCTAGTTTTCAGGCATCTCCTTTTATTTCAGCGTCCCTCAATGGGATCTATGTATAACTTTTCTGAATTTCAGGACATGTAATTGAACAACATTAGGTGCCTGCAATTCACCTGATCCATTCAGGAGTTATACTCCACTTTGCTTTATGTTCTTACTAGAGTGTGTTTGGTCTTTTCACGGGTGATGAGTAGGAAGAGCACTCCTGTGGGGTAAGGTAGATTGAGTATGATGTTCATAAATATTATAATTGAAATTGAAGAAAACAATATAAACTTCAAAGGGATGTCATAGAGGTTAAATATCATTTTGGTGATAACAATACGTAACATTTACTGAGCCTCCACTCTGTGTACTACACTGTTATTTACATACATCGTTCAGGTAAACCATATGAAGTATTCATCGAGATTATTTGCTGTTAATCCAATTTTGAGAGCTTTCTCTCCTTGCGTTAACTTTTTTCTTATCTTCATCTTTCTGAATCATCTTTTATCCATTTTTTCCCCCATATCTGAAACCTGCAGTTTTAAATCCTACTTTCTCTTTCTGGAAAAACTGAAAAAAATTCTTTTCTCTCAGAGTTTCTCAAACTTCCACTCTATCAGTCACTTTTCTTATTGAGATTCAGGCTCAAATTAACTGTTAACCTGAACCTCATTGTATCTAGTAAGTTATTCAAAATTTTCACTTAAATTTTATAATAGAGATCTTTACTAAACATTAATAGATAAAACATTTTAGTGAGGTCATGGTAAGCAGAATCTTTATTTAATAAGATACATAAATATGTATAAAAAGTTGTTTTCTTTTTTTCTAAAAGAATAGAGTAGAATGGTTTTAAAGAGATTTTCAAGAGACCGGGAAAAAGCACAAATCTATCATAACCTCTTACAACAGACGATTACTTTGAAGTACTTAAACAGAATGTGGCAGTCTGATGTTCCTTCTCACCCCTGCTTTATAATCAAAGTGTGCGGACATGCAAAATCTCTGTAAAAAGAAGAGTCTCCTTTTCCATTGTTGTATTAGTACCAAAATTCTCCTTCTGATAAAAAATACAGCATTCATTTATCATTGTAATCTTTTTTCTTTTAATAATAAAAATTCAAGATATCTTTTATAAAAACACTGTATTTACAATACATAGAACTCTTTCCTTAAGAAGATGCGGACAAGCACGTACACTCATACCATACGGTACACTGTGAACCTTTAACTGTGTACGTCTTGTCTTTGCACCTCCAGTTCATGCTCTTTTGATGTAAACGCTCACTATTGAGCTATGACTATCTGCAGAAGCTATCTGTTGTGTAACTGATTCATATGAAAATAATCTGCACAAAACCTTCTATCTTGTGAAAGAAAAAAATAAACAGTTTCGTAGATCACAATCAGCTCCATCATTTTAAATTCTCGTAATGAACAACACTGGCCTCTGCTGGTAACCGAGGTCGTGATGAGCCTTAATGAACCTTCTCAGCCGCTGAAGGTAGTGCATTTAGGCAGGTGGATCAAAACTCACTTGGGATTTTTGTTGTTATTCATTCGTTAATGATAGGAGAGCTGTAAATTTATGACGGATCCAAGGATGAAAGCTCTAGCTCTAGTTATGGGCTTAAATGGACTCAAATTATAGTGCTTGAATTTGCCATTTCTTCTGGTCAAATAAATTTAAACACTTTTGCTTTAATGTTGCAATTTAAAAATGATCTTTTCTTTCAACAGCAAGGAATTAGGAATAAAGGGATAATTGATAATTTTCAACTAAATTTTGTAAGTAATAACTGCGTACAGAATGCAAACACATACTCCTTGAAGTTTACTTGCATTACTTCCCAGTTGGCATCGTCTTATTCATATAATGCAATGGAAATTACTCGAATACCTGGGAAATGCAATCTAGATCTTTAAAGAAACTGCAAATCTTCAACCCAGAAAATACTGTGTATCTAGGTTGAGCCAATTACTCAGAATTTTACACAAATTTTCTGTATTTGTTCCCCAATAATTTCCCCAAAGAAAAATAATAGATTATATTTATATTTTAATAATGTTGGGATTATTTTCTTTCTCAAAGCAAATATAAAATTCCTTTGATCATGTGTGCAAAAGACAGCAAACTACAAAGTGACTCATTTTTCCTAATCGATTGCCAGTACAAGGCATGCTTCCTCCAATGAGTCTTAGCCTGACCAGTGGGAACAATCTCTAGAACACTTGGGCCATTCCTCTCAATGTCCATTGGTGATAAACATTGACCAAGACAGGGAGGGCCTTTGCTCCCAGTAGTTCCCATCAAAGAACCTGGAACATATTTAAAAGATAAAAAATTGAGGCCAACATAGGCTAAAATACTTGCTTACGTTGTCAAAGGAGTAAAGCAGCAGAAATACACAAACACTTATTCCCACACTTGTACAAAGGGACTTGGAATATTGTATCCTAAAGAATATCCTGGGATGAAATGTCAATACAGAAGAAATAGAGAATAACTCACTGATATGGAATTTAGCTTTGGGAGTATAAGTTTACTCAGGTAGTGGTAGTGGAAAGCCTTCTCAAAACCAATAAAGGGGAATGCAATCTGCTAGGATCAAAAGCTCGTATCACTGAGGTACAAGGCTGCCTAGAAATAGGAAAAAACCTTAGTCGCTACCAATCTCAAACATATTTGAAATAGTGACCATGCTTATCTCATGAGTCAGTGAATATTTTGCTAAATATCGAGATTTCACACCAGTTTGTACTTGTTACTTTTTCTTTTCTTTTTCTTCCCTTCTCTCCCTCCCTCCCTTCCTTCCTTTCTTTTCTTTTTTGAATGTGTTTAAATCATGAACTTCCAATGGAAAACTGGAAAACATTTTTTCTACATCTTTGAGAATCATATACTCCAAGCTATATAAAACATCCTAACCTGTGCCTGAAAACATAGACACTATTTAAGGAAGAATAAATACATTTTGCACACAAGGTGCCTTTCTGAAATAATTTCTCTTTCAATTCCCAAATACTTTTCTCAACAAGATAGTGCAGCGATGTTTGGAAAGCATTAGCACACCAACAGATGCTCAGAATCAAATGACTTAATAGGCATCAACTTTTTTTCAAGTAATTGCAAAGCTTTGGTTTAGCCTTTTGCATACCTTGCATAGTTAATTACCTAGGCCTTAATGTTTACATGCAATGAGAGTATCTACGGCTATAAACTACATAATTTATAATTGATGTAAATGGGTGTTATTATGTCAATTAGGCAGCTGTGTCCTCTACCTCTTGGTAAACAGCTATGAGTGATAAACCGAGTTCTCAGAGAGATACCTTCTTTTCTTCGTAACAGATAAAAATAAATTACCTAGGCAGATCAGGCTGTCCAATTGTTCTCTGGTGAGGTGGATGGAAAATCCAGACCCTTTCTTTTGACCTGTTGACTGTAGCAAACGGTCAATTTCGTCACGCACCGCTGACATAGCTTCTGGGTGCTGCAGAAGATAATACATTGCCCAGAACATAGTTGGAATAGTGTTTGCCACAGAGGCCCAGAGAAAGCCTAAATGATGTGCTGGGAGAAAATAAGTGAAAAGGAAGATTAATAGCGTTTATTACACTGATTAGATTTGCAGTGTGCTAATTAAAAGATGTTAGGACACAGACCCAGCCAAGGATCAGTGCATGCTAATGAGAACCAATAGGCTTCTGAAGTCTAATTTTCTGCTTAATGAGAATAGTTTAAAATGTAATGTGTGTGGGGGGGTGGGGAGGTGGGGGATGAGATAAGAGGAGTAAATGTAGCTTAGTTATACTCTTTCTCATTATCACCATTAAGTATCTTGTTTTACCACCTCAGCAAAAAAAAAAAAAAAATCAATTATCACAAAGGGTTGTTTCAGAGTAAAACATTTTATCATTAGCCAATTAGAAAAAGCATAAAAATTTTCAAGGTCGCCATTTTGTCTTTTTATTTCAAAGGTCTACTGTAAATTATTTTATTTTAGGCAAGTACTCATTCAAAGTTTCTTACCTCCTATTTCAAAGTCCTCACGCACATAGTATTTCTCCAGGATATCTTGCCTCATTTGAAAAACTTCTGACCATCCTTGCAACTTAGCTAAGTTTTCTGAGGTTAAGCATTTTATGAGTTTCTTCTGAAGAGACTTGGTATTTCCTAGAAGCTCAATGGGTATGTCAGATACTAAATATGGGAACTTGTCATCAAATTTTAAAAAGTCATCTCTTAGCTCACTAATAAGTTTTTTTCTGTTGCCAACAAGGATGTTTCCATAGATGGTTGTAAATGTGATCTCAAATATTATTGAGCTGCAGAATGTAAACAATTGTGTCGTATCCCAATTGGTGGTTTTTAATAGTTGGGGTTCAAATACGTGTTTTAGATTTTGCATTAAGTTTTCCAAGAGTGCGTCCAAAGATTTGCCTTGCAAAAGTTGATAGCAGAGGTGAAGCTCATCATTCATTTCATCATTCTCTGACAACTTCTTGATGGAAAATGCTTTCACTAATAATTTATTAGTAAATTCTCGAAAGCTTAATTGTTTGTGATTTTTCAACACTAACGGGTACTGGAAAGGGTCCAGGATAAATGTTATGTACTTCCCTAAAAAAAAAAAAATATATATATATATATGAGTTCATTTGTAACAAAACAAAAATAAATACTTTAAGTTTAAAAATATTTTAATCAACATTAAGAAAACCCTAATAACTATGGTACAACGTTTTGAAAACTCCATTTCATTCAAAGATCCATTTTCCTTTGAAAATGGAATTATGGTGAAAAACTCTAGAAGTTTGAAGTAAAATATCTGAAGTTCTTAATGACCTTTAAGGAGATAGTTACTCTTCCAATTTTTATTTTAACTAAGGTACCCAAATATGTTAAATGTCCTTTAAATATTCTCACAATGCCTTGACTTAAAAACTTCACATATTTTTCCACAACAAAATAAGGAAAATAAAACAAATCAGTAAGATGACATTCCATTTCTGATGATTTACACTTCAATAAGAGCTTTTTTGTACTTAGATCTGTCATTTTAGTTTTGTTCAAATACAGTAATTTTAACTCAAATAAATAGCCATGTAGTATGAAGCAGGAACTCACAAATAAATGTCTAATTCGATACTAGCAAAAAATCGCAAATGCCAGCATTTTCATTTTTATGGATGGGAAATAGTGGCTGAGGGAGATTTAGTAACATGGTCAAGGTCACATAGTCACTTGTGACTGACACAGGATTCCAAACTAGCAACCATTTATTCATCCATTCATTCACGCATTTATTTACAATATTTATTGAGATCTGGACAGTTCTTTGGATCCCTTATCCTCTTGAGGTATAATGACACAAAGAAGTCATGGTATTGCTATGGATAGTGACATAGCCCAAGTGGAACTTGGTGTAAGGGAAGCAGAAAGCGGAGTTTGCTTCAGTCTGTCTGGTGTTGTCAGCAAGGGCTCCTTGAGGTGATGACATTTATCTTTTTTACATATCAGTGCTGCCCAAACTTATCTGATTAAAAAAACTTAGAGTGCTTCTTAAAAATACAGATTTCTGCAAGATTCTGATTCATAAGGCTTGGAGGTGGGACCTACAGTCTCCATTTTTGATAAGGTCCTCAAAGGATTCTTCTAAGGAGGAACTTTGAGGAACACAGTCATACTATGGTTTGTCTCTCAAAACTGGCAGGGACCTTGGAGAGTTCCTAGCTCAACTCCTGCATTTATCAATTGAGAAAGCTAAAGAAAGTCAGAAGAGGAAGGGCCCAGGTCATGCTGCCATTTTAGTGGCAGAGCCTGGACAAGAAGTTACTCCCATGTACGATTCTTTTTCTCACACATTGCTTGTCTCCTCTCTCTAGAGTGTTGTTTTAAGATTCCTTCTAATTAGAAATATTATGCAGGTAGTATTAAATAATAGTATTTAATAAGTCTCTCCAGAACACACAGAACATTTGGATGATTCTAAAAATGGCAATGTCTAATTATTTATTGTCTTCACTTCATTATTCCTGTGTGTGCGAAACTTTCTTAGAGGAATGCTTCTCACTTGTTATTTATGGTAGCTCAAATAGCATCACAGAAATTCAATTTGTTACAAAATATTTAGGATGAAGTTTTGAAATAATGTTCAATCTAATCCTAGAAACAAGATAAATGTGGTTTTGCTTTATAATTTTAAAACAGAATTTAAGTTTTTAATAATACATGAATATACATGTGCTATGATTTTTTTCTAAAAATTATTCATACAACTTGAATTTTATTCACTCCATTTCCCCTTAATTCATTTACTAATGTGAGCTGATCTAGGAATGAGGGTAGAGGTAGAAGTGGCTACTCATTCTGGTCCACTGTATTCTACAAAGTAAACTAAACAATTTTTTTTATTTTTGCTCTGAGGAGAGCAAAAAAGACTCAATTGGATTTGGGCACACTTTATGACACCTGCTTTACTGTAGCATCTTAATTAAATAAAATTGTTAGCATCTGCCTGACAAATAATTGGGGGGAAAAAAAAACTCTCAATTCTCTTCCTTTGCAAAGGATATAATTTTAGGCAAAGTTGTGTATTTTCATAGGAGGTGATTAGTTCTTTCTTTCACTAAATGGGAGGATTTTGCTAAATATCTTTAGGGTTATTTTAAATTATTCCTTAAAATTCAGAGAGTGTATAAAAGGTTTAGTTTGTAAAATATACAAGCTTTAGAGTATATCATGAATTTTTTCCTACCAATTTTTTGGAGTCATCTAAATATAAGACAAGAATATATTCAGACATGACAGCATGAGATACCCGTTATTGGGCCTACTGAAGTAAAGGCTGCATGCATGCTAGAGTTTTTGTTTTGTCTACAGTTCATTACAAATACACGCATTCTCCCTCTCCGCCACCTCCCCACTCTTGGGAGTGAGAATATAGGAAGAAATTATATGTCAAAGGGAATAAAAGTCGAATGTGGAAAAATTGTCAAGGTTAGCAACCAATTACTAATAAATTGTTTTTTAAAAAAATAAGCAGTTGCTTGTGTATAAATTCTTTTAAAAAATGATTCCTGATTAGTTTAAAGCAATTTGTAGATAAAATTTCATTCTTTTCAAGGCTCTCTTCACTCTAGGATCTGTATTTTCTCTTTCTCATTCGTATTTTAATTTTCTTCACTATCAGCACCGTGTTTTGCCTAATGTTTCTTTTATTGAGCGGTGGATTGCGTTAGAAGTAGATGTTTTGATTTTCTGGATTTTAGTTTTCAAGTGGGTTTGGAAGTACTAATAACCCTGGAGATGTTAGCTGGCTTTCCAACTTTTAATCTTCAGTATAAACAATTTAAGTGAAGTTTTCCAAAATTAATATTAATTTAAACCATCTGTCCACCATCTGCTAATGTGAGATGCAAAACCAGAGTTTCTTTGTGATCTTTAATCAGACAGTTAGGAAAACTCATATACATTCATAAAATGAATTTAAATTTCTTAACAAAGGGAAATCTTCTGCAAACGTATTCTGAAGGCCATGTATTCCTGGAGCAAAATTAACTTCGGCTCCAGTGTGATTTTATGTAAATGAATGTCCAGTGTCAGCAGGCATGTTACCTACTTCATAAAGATCACAAGGTACTAACAACACTCTTCGTCATATTTTCCAAAGAGAAGAGAATGCTGTCAGAAGTTCATACGATATCTTGATTTAAAGAATTTCAGAGTTTGCATTTGTCTAAATGTCAAAATGGTGCCTACGGCTGCAAAAAATACAATATAAAATCATCCTTTTAGGCAGTAAATTTGAAATGGTGTCAAAATTTTAATGTCTTTCTTGCCAATCATTTCATGCTTTTCCCTTTTTAGAAGCTGACTGGACCTTACCATACTAACTGTAGCATTCCTGTATAACCTGTGCGTGATCCTTTCCCAACTCAATAGCCTTTTCACTTCCTTCAAAGACACTTCTTTAGGAAGGTAAAGCTACATGATTCGAAGTAGGTCAGTAAATGTACTTAAAAAAAATTCGGTCATTCACCCTGATCTCCTATACATAAAGAGTTTAACATCTGGATCACTATAAATTGAATCTGGATGTTTTCATTTCAGATATTTGGTGTTATATAGAGATATAGCTATGGGAATTCAGGGCAACTATTTGGCTGCTTGGAATAGAAATGCCCAGTCAACAAATACGAGACAAATTTGAATTTAAAATTTTTTTCCCATAATTAGAAGTTTTTAATCTCCATGTTTAGCTGATTTTTCACTAGTTTTTTTTTTTTTAATTTCAAGCTGAAAATATTAGTTAGGAGAAGTAGATTATGAGCCAACTTTTTACTTTATGAGGATGGCCACATTTATGTACTCCCCTCTTATTAGGGAGATTTCACTAGCTGTTGACAATGATGTACAGTGGTGCTTTGCTGGGGTGACATCTATGGAAAATGATTCCGCTGCACCACCACACAAAACCAATTAGAGAACTATTTTCTGCGACAGGTCACGAATTTACGTGGTTTCTCATGAAAAGATGTACCTTTTAATTTCTTTATTAAGATGACATCCGTGTCCCTTGAGACTTTGGGGGATGACAATCATTTGCTCATCATGCGAGAACATACACTCACTGAAATCACATTACGAAACAAGAGTGGAAGACTTTGTTCTTCATTTCACATTTTCTAAATGAGCTACTTTGTGAACTGGTCATCAGAATCACATATGGTAACAGGATTTCTTGATGGGAATTTACCCAAATTCTAGTAAGAAGTGAAAGGGAAGAATAGTGCATATTCAACTGTGGTTATCTACTGTTGAGTTCAAAAACACACCCATGGTCAGATTATTTAGACTTTAGAAATTCAGCAAGCTTCTCGGTATCTAAGATTAAGACATCGAGTGTCAGTAGAAATGGGCTGTTTTTTGAAAAGTGAGTACAGTTATTCAGATCTGCCACAAGTTTCTGCTTAATCATTTTACATTATTTTTACACAATGTATTTAAAAAGAAAAACTGGAAATTTCAGTCATTTGTTGTAGCTACTCATTAGAAACACAAGTGCTAATGATTTAAAGTAAGAAGGACTTTTTTTAAAGTGACGAATGCAGTTTTGGTATCATGAAGCCCAAGGCTCATTTAGAAGAGAAGCACTAGCTCTGATCTTTATTTGTTCAGCATTCTAGTATTAATATTAATATTTAATCAGCTCTAAGGTATTAGGATTTCCCCAACAAATATTTGTTGTGAATCAATCAATGCTGAGCTCTAGACTAAATGTTGGTAATAGAGGAGCTAACAGAATAATAAAAGGAGATAGACAAGTGAATTAGCAATAAATTCACAATGGAGTAAATGCTCTGACAAGAGTGATACTAGGAATAACTGGCCCCTGGGAAAGGGCTGCCAAACATAGGAGATGGTTAGCAAAGGTTTTTGATAGAAGTAACATGTGACTATTTCTTCAAAAGATGTGTCCCTCACCCGTCAGGTGAAGAACAGCATTCTGGCAGAAAGAACAGCAGGAGGAAACACAGAGGCACAAAAGGACATGGTGTGCGAGGAGGAAATTTCAAACAATGTGGTGTATTAATGGTGCATTAAACACAGGGCAAGCAGTAGCAAGAGTCTGGGCTGGAGAGGTAGGTGGATGCAGGATCTTGGGGAGCCTTGTGAGGATTATGTTATATACAACAATTCCTCTATTTCTAAGACGCATGATTTTTTTTCCATTTTGGTTTCTCTGAAATCAGAGTGCAAACCAGTATTGTTGGAAGAGACTTGCCAGCTGCCAGGCAAAGGAGCAAGTTGTGATGAAACTCACACTGCCTGTTCGTGGGAAAACTCAACCATGCTGACCATCTCATCAAATTAAATCACTTTTTTCCTCTCAAATATTATATTAAAATGGTAGCATTGAAATTAAGTTATTGTATGTACAAAATTTTGCCTTTCTAGGAATAGAACATAAAATTCCAAGGCTGGTTAGAGGGAGATACAGGAATTGAGCCAAGAAAGAGGCATGCAGTGAGGGGATCTAGATAAGGACTCCTCAGAGTCAGCAAAAGAACCAGAAGGGGCAATGTCAGGAAAGCGAAGGAGTAGCAGAGTGTTTTAGGAAGGAATGAGAAGTGAGCTAGTCAGGTGGACCTGTGAGTAACTGCTGCCAGGCAGAAGGCTGGTTGTGGTTAGGAGAGCTCTGGGAGATAAGCAACTGAAGACAGCAACCGCAGGCAACTCGCTTGAAAAATCTGGATGCAAAAGAGAAAAAAAAAAAGTGGGAAGTAACTAGAGGAGAAAATAGGAGAAGCTCAAGCATGGTTATAAGCTAGGGTAAGAATCCAAGAAAGAAAAAAATGAAGATACGTGTGTGTGAGAGAAATAAAAAAAATTATGATATATTAATACCAGCTCAGAGGAGGCAGGAAGAAAAGGTCATGGGAACAGGTAGATGGATTGGACGTTCTTTGAAATTGGAAAATATGTGGTATGGGTAATTGTGAAATGAAGGTGCATTTGGTAGATACGTGGGGACCTAAGGAAGATTATTCCTGATGTCTTCAATTATCTCATGAAGGAAGGGAGGAGAGTGTTACCAGAGTCTGGTGAGAGCTGGGGAGCTGGGAGCAGCCTCTTCATGCTCTCACTGCAATCACATAACCGGAAGTCAGAGAGCAAAAGAATATGAGTAATCTTATCTGTAGAGATCAGCCTTCGGGGCATAGACAGGACAGACAAAAGCAAAGAAAGGGAAGAATCAGCCCAGGCGATACATTGAAGATTGATAAATTGGAAGATTGTGTGTAAAGATGGCTACAGTAAATTTCTTCTGTCTCTCCACCTGTGTTCCTGTGCAATGTGACTCTGCCGTGCCCCCCAGGAAGAGGCAGAGTCTCTTTCCCCACCCTTGAATCTGGGCTTCACTGTGACTTAGTCTAACCAATAGAAGGTGGTAGAAATGAAGTGTTACAATATCTGAGCTTAGGCCTCAAGAAACCTTGCAGCTTTTCCTCTCACTCTCTTGAAACACCCTGTTAGATGCCATGTAAGGAATTTTTCTTAAGGATAAAAGACCATGTGGACGAGGAGGCCCAGCCAGGCATGTCCAGACCATCTTGGACCATCTTGCTCCAATCCAGCAGCCAGATGACTCAAGTCACACAACTCACTCAGGCAAGACCAACTGTTTTAAGCCATTACATTTTGGGGGGATTTGTTACTCAGTAACAGATAACCAATATAGTCGGATATCTCGGTCCTCATAAAAGGATGAGCTCAAGACACTCCAGCTTCTGTCCCCAGCCCTAGGATGTTTGGAGTATGTAGTAATCTTGCTGAG
>CAUYSK010021644.1:0-14100 GCA_963575035.1 Avahi laniger
TGCAGGGAGAATGATCACTGGAGGGTTCTATTTGGCCATTTTGCTCTGCCTCCTTCCTTCAGGAAACTGAGCTTGTGACAAGAAGAGGCTTGAGAATTCCTGTTCAGAATTCACACTCCGCTTTAGGAAGAGAATTTCAGAGCAAAATTTGAAAATTTCTTTCAATATTAGAGAGGACTTTAGACAAGAAGATGCCCCAAGGAAGGAAGGTAGAAATTTGGTTTGCCTTTACATTAATTTTAAAATGATATATTTTTCTCTAATTTGAATTAGATTGCAGACAAGATTGAATAAGGTGAAAGAGTGAATAACATTTTTCATGTCTTTTTGAATTGAGTATTCATGATGAGCCTCTGCATTTTACTTAAATATGAATTCTCAATTATTCGTATTTGTCGTATTTGTTTAAACAGATATTTATCAATCTTTTGATATGTTAAGTATGTTAAGTCCACGCTTGTATATAATCTTCTTCAAGTCATTCTGTTAGGACAATAATATTATCCTTATTTTAGAAGTTAGGAAATTGATATTGAAGAGAAATTGGTCTAAGAAACAGCTGGTTAGTGACATGTCAGGCATTTGAACCTATACCTTTAAATTCTATAGATTCCTTAATTTTTGTAAAGAGGAAATTATTTCTTATTTATAATATTAATTCCAGTTCACTGTAGAAGACTTAAAGAATGCAGAATACAAAAGGAGAAAATAAAAATACCTCTAATCTTACCGTGTAGAAATAATATTTTTGTATATTTCTTTCTAGTCTTTTTGATATATATTTGACATAACTGGGAACATGTATGTGTAGTCTTAATTTTATATTCCATTGTATAAGCCTTATCGTGTTTTAAAAATAATTTTGAATGTTATTTTTAAAAGCCGCATAGTATCTAGCATATAGAAGCATACTTATTTAAATATTTCCTTATTTTTGAACATTTCAGTTATGTTCCTAACTTTTTGATTTAAACTTTCTGTATATTGTTTAACATTTAAATAAATTTACAAGCATAAAAGAAACCAAGAAAAATATTTGCCTGATACATAATTGCTACCTTTTCTGAGAATTTTAAATTACATGAGAAATTTTGATTTCATATGAAAAATGCAAGGTACTAAACTGTACACATTTTTAATCCCAATTATTTTAATTATACATAAATTTAAATGCACAGGCAAAAGACTGGAGAAAATTACATGAAAGTCTTAAGGGTTGCTATCATCTCTGACCTAGATCATTAAATTAGCTTCCTAACTGATCTCTTAATTGTAACTTTACTTCCTTGTAGTTCACTCTCCATAAAGCAACCAGAGCAGTCCTTTAACTACGAAAATCATTTTAATTCATTTCTCTGCACAGATCTTCTACTGGCTTTGTCAGGATAAAATCTAGAGTCTTTACCATGGCCTGTAGTCTTACGTATCTATACCTCCCAACCCCCAACTCTCATTTTCTCTCTGATTTTAATCTTCTACCTCTGATTCTGTGTTTCATTCCTCTAGCCACACTGACCCTTTGGCTGTTCCTTCAAAGTGTCAAGCATGCTCTTTTTTCAGGGTCTTTCCAGTTGATTTTCCTTCTGGACTGCTCTTTCTCACGATATCTGCAGTATTTATTTACTTATGTGAAGTTTCTGCTTGAAAATCATCTTATTAGAAAGGACTTCCCTACTTCCTATCACTGTGTACTACACACTCAACGTTTTTATTTTTACCGCTGACCCAGAGTGTGCTTAATGGTTGTTTGTCTCTACTTACTAGATTCTACACTTCATGACAACAAGAATTTATTTTAGTCATTGCCAAATCCCTAGAAACTAAAACAGAGCATGGCAGGTAGTAGACATTCAATAATTAATTGTTGAGTGAACAGTAATTTTCTTGATTAGTACAATTGTATGTAGTTTTAATTTTCTCCCATATACTTTTCTATACTTTCTAAATTTTTTATTATATTGAGCAAATATTATATGTATAACATAAAAACTTTAATAAATGACAGTTATTCTCTAGGAATTAATCTTTTACTTCTAGGTTATCCAATTTGTTGGTATATAATTGTTCATAGTCTCTTAGCTTCCTTTGTATTTCTGTGCTATTAGTTATAATTTCTCCTCTTTCATTTTTGATTTTATTTATTTGAGCTTTCATTTTCTCTTGATTGGTCTAGCTACAGATTTGTCAATTTTGTTTATTTTGTCAAAAAACCAACTTTTAGTTTTGATCTTTCCAATTGTCTTTGTAGTCTCTATTTCATTTATTTCTACTCTGTTCTTCATTATTTTTTTCCTGCCACTAACTTTGGGTTTAGTTTGTTTTTGTTTGCTAGTTTCTTAAGGTGTAAAGGTAGGTTGTTTGAGATCTTTCTTTTTCCTTCATGTATGTGGTTATTGCTATACACTTGCTTCTTAGGACTACTTTTGCTGCATCCCCTAAATTTTGCTATGTTGTTGTGTTTCTATTTTCATTTGTATCAAGACTTTTTTTTTTTTTTTTTGGTAGAGAGGGAGTCTCGCTCTGTTGCTCAGGCTGGAGCACAGTGGTGTGATCATCCCGTACTGTCACCTTGAACCCCCGGGCTCTAATGATCCTCCCACCTCAGCCTCTTGACTAGCTGGGACTACATGTGCACACCACCATGACCAGCTAATTTTTAAAATTTTTTGTAGAGACATAGTCTTGCTATATTGTCCAGTCTGGTCTCAAACTCCTGGGCTCAAGCAATCCTCCCACCTCAGCCTCCCAAAGTGCTTGGATTACAGGCATGAGCTACCATGCCTAATCTGTCTCAAGATACTTTTTGATTTCCCTTTTGATTTCTTCTTTAATCCTTTTATTATTTAGGAATTATAGTTTAATTTCCACGTATTTGTGAATTTTCCAATATTTGTCCTGTCCTGATTTCTAGTTTCATACCATTGTGGTTGGAAAAGATACTTGATATGATTTCCAGTCTTCTTAAATTTGATCAGACTTCTATTGTGGCTTAAAACATGTTCTTTCCTAAAGAATGTCCCATGTACACTTGAGAAGAATATATATTCTGCTGCGGTTGTATAGAATGTTCTATATATGTATGTTAGGACCATTTGATCTAAAGTGTAGTTCAAGTCCAATGTTTCCTTCTTGATTTTCTGTCTGGATGATCTATACATTGTTAAAAGTTGGGTATTGAGGTCCCCCACTATTATCGTATTGCTGTCTATCACTTTAGATCTATTAATAATTACCTGAAATATTAAGGTGCTCTCATGTTGAGTGCATATGTATTTATAATTGTTATATTCTATTGATGAATTGCTACCTTTATCATTATATAATGACCCTCTTTGTCTCTTTTTACAATTTTTTACTTAAAGTCTTTTTGTCTGATATAGTGATTGCCACCCTGCTTTCTTTTGGTAACCAATAGCATGGAACATCTTTTTTCCATCTCTTGGCTTTCCGTCCACGTGTATCCTCAAACTTAAAGTGAGTCTCTATTGTAGGCAGCTTATAGCTGGGTCTTTTTTTTTTTTAAAATTTATTCAGCCACACTGTACCTTTTGACTGGAGAACTTTATTCATTTACATTCAAGATAATTATCGATAGGTAAGGACTTACCATTTCCACCTTATTAATTGTTTTCTAGCTATTTGTAGATTCCTTATTTTTTTCTTCCCCTTGCTGTCTTCCTTTGTGATTTGTTGATTTTCTGTACTGGTTTGCTTTGATTCTTTTCTTTATATCTTTTGTGTATCTACTTTAGATTCTTGCTTTGTGGTTACAATGAGTGTTGGATGAAATACCTTATAGTTATAACAGTCTATTTTCAGCTGATAACTTCCATTGTGTACAAAAACTCTACGCTTTTACTTCTCCTTCACGCTCACATTTTATGTTTTTGATGTCACTGTTTATATCTTTTTGTATTGCATGTTCATTAGCAAACTAGTGTAGCTTTAGTTATTTTTTTTCTTCCTGTCAGATCAGTTTAGCCATATCTATTTATTTTTAAAATCTCTATCTTCTAAGATTTATGAATTATTTTTATTCTTAGGCAAAGAAGTCAACACTGATATGGTAAGCTGTAATATTTACTGTACAAGAACATTGGATTGATACTTTTATTAATGGTTATTTCTGTGTTTTCTATATGCTTCAACCCCTTTGATGAATAACTGCTGGTTTCAACAGTGATAATAAGCTACATGTGTCAATGTGTTTTTTCAAGTATAAAAATGATTTCTGTAACACAGGTCTCGTGACTATGATAAAGAAATATGTTTTGCATTAATTTTATGCTTGGATTAACTTCCTGTGTATAGCATCTTCTGTAATTGGACATATTCTGAGTTTAGCTTTATGACCTAAATTTTATTCAGTAGTTTATCATTTGAAATGGATGGGGCAGACATTTACCTTTGTATTAGGAAATTGCTAAATAAATTAATATGCAAATCCAAGTGAAAGGTTTATTTTAAATTACTTTAGAACAAACACTAAAAGCTCTATTTGCATAAAAGTCACAATAATTTATAATATCTACTTTTTATAAAGGAATTCCCACAGAAAGGGAAGGGTGTTTTTAGGAACTAGTTTGACAGGAAATAATTAACGGTTGCAGCTTATATCAGCATTGGGTACACTGTATTTATTTATTTTGGATCTTTTGTCTTCACAGTATCACAAAAGACTTGATTCACAGATAGAAATATTGTTGCACTTACCTGAATACTTTCCTGAGAGTAAATATGATCAGGCCAATCTCAATATAAACTAATAGCTCCATGCAGAACTATACTTTGCTGATCTACTGTACTATCATAAGAATTTTGAATGTGTGCAGAAATGGCAAAAAAAAATTATTCCAAGATCCATTCTCTCTCTTACTATCTCCTGTCTCTCTCATCCTCCCTCCTCACCCCCAGAGTTGAAGCATAACCAAATTTTCTTTACCGATAATCAGTAAATTAGAAATTAAATTGCTGATATAGTATCAATAAAAGTCACTTAATACAATTCTCCATGAACGCAGTGACACAACTTTTATTCTAGGTTATAAGACAAGGTAATATGTAGCATATGTAAATGTAACTTTTTAAAAGGTATCTATAAGCACTATTTTGGAACTTATTACTTGTATTAGAGATTGAATGTTACTTGACATAAGCTATACCTCAGCATCTATTTCCTTTTTATTTTTTTTTTATTTCAGCATATTACGGGGGTACAAATGTTTAGGTTGTGTCTATTGCCTTTGCCCCACCCGAGTCAGAGCTTCAATTGTGTCCATCCCCCAGATGGTGCACACAGCACCCAGTAGGTGTGTATGTACCCATCCTCTCTTCCCCCAACACCCGCCTGACACCAGATGGATGTTATTACTGTCTGGGCACTTAAGTGTTGGTCAGTTCATACCAATTTGGTGGTGAGTACATGTGGTGCTTTATTTCCTTTTTCAGCATTGTTCACATGTAAAGAAAAGGCAGAATTCATTCCATGGATTTAAGTTAAGCTTACTCTTCCTAAAGGAAGTTGCCTATGTATTATTACTCCCCGTAGATTTACGTATTGATGCAAAAATTTATTTGAATCATTGGAAACTGGAGAATGTATATGAAGAAAAATTTTCTCCATCTGAGAAAATGTTGCATACTGGAAGGTGGAAGGAAAGGAGACTATTTAGACTTACTAATTAACATCCTCAGAATTTACCAGATGGATAACCATATTTGGTTGTAGGAATTACAAGCAATACTTTGGGATGTCTGAAGAAGCTTTATGGGACAAAAAAAGCTGAGATTTGCTACTCTTATATACCATTTTATTAAAATCCATCTGAACATATTGTTATAATTATGTATTACTAATTTTTGGAGGAAATGTGTCAGTTTTTGAGATTGAAGTAGGAGGTACATGCATTAAGATTATTGAATTTTGAGAGGGATTTAGAGAATTTATTCATCTCTTACCTTCCTGAAATTTTTCAAGCCACAGCTGTAATTCATTATTTGATTGTTAGATGGACTGCAGTAGCTACTCAAGTGCTATGTAATGTAAAACACTATGCTAGGATATATCGCATGATTCTGATTCTATTTATGTGTGATAGAAAAATATTCAAGAGTTTAATCTAGAAATTTGACTAAATTCACTGTATGTAATATAAATTAGAAAAAGTCAATAAAGAAAAATTTTTGGAAACTAGAAACATCCACCTTATTAATTCTTTAAAGACTGATTTTCTTAAAAGCATTAAACTGTCATTCTTACTGTCTTTAATGAATTAAAAATTCATTTTATTAAATATCTCTTCATTTTGACTTATTTTCTTTGAATTAATTAATTGCTTTAGCAAGCATTTTTTAAAAATGTCAGTTTTCTAAAGGAGCCTCTGTTGGTTTCTTTCTACTCCTAGTTTTTCTTCTATAATTACCTCAACTGTTTAATAATACAAATTGGTTGATTTATTCTCCCTTATAAGCATGATAAGAATACAAAATAAATATATAATGACTAGAATATATATGTATATTCAGTTACAGCAACAGTTGAACAATTTAATATAATCCTATATGGAAACAGCTTAAAAATCTTTTACAATGTGCATTATACTTTCTGTAAGTTGGTACATCACAGCATGTACATAATTACATATAATAAACTTTTTTTCTTGATAAAGAAACATTCTGACTTATACTGTTATAAGTAAATATGGTAAAGATTAAGGTAGTTTGGATAAATAGTTACATATAGTAATTAAATTTCTGAAGGCTGAGGACTTTATGAAGTCCTTATAAACAATTCATGAATTTATATAATGTGATTTGTTTTGTCACTATATATACTTTGTATAATTTATGAATCAGACAATCACATCCATAATATGTTTTAAGGTAACATGTCAACATTTTACCATGTTAAGCAGAGTTAAGCTTTATTAAATTAAAATTATTGTTTTTCTTTATTGCTTTGATAAGAAAAATTATTTCCCATGTTTCTTTTCAAAACTTAGGCAGCAAACTAATAGAATTTTCGTTTATCTTAATTGTGTTCCAGAAGGACCAGAAGAGCTGTTGTAACATAATGGTCTGGCTAAGGAAACTGTATTGTAAAGCTGTAGAGTATTTTATTTGAATTTAAAGTCATCTATGTCTGAACTAAAGAGGAAAAGGAACTATTGGAAGAAGATTGAAATGATTTGTTAATGGTAAATAAGCAAAATGTATATACTTTACATGTTTTTCCTCATGTATATATCCAAAATATAGACATAATCTCAAGGACTCTTTAAATGTACATGTTAATGAACCTCTTTTTCTAAAACTAATTTGAAAATTTCTTTATTTTAGGAAAAGAAAAGAAAGCGACTGGAATGCTTTGGACTCTTTTGATAGTCTCTCTTAACTTTTCCTCTCCAAGTTTTATATATTAAAAATAAATGTAATGACAAAATTAAAATATTTTACAGTGATCTTTCTTATCATCAATTCCTTAATATTTCATAGACACTGATCTTATAATTTATAATGTCACTGCTATAATTTATAAATTAAAAAATTAGTTATCTGAATTTATTAAATTACTAGAATGAAGTCAGTACTTTTGCCCAGTACACTTTAAATTGATTGTAATATATTACGTTTAGAAAAGTAAACAACCCCCCCAAACTATATAGTTAACATTTATGATATTTGCATATTTTGGGTTAGGTGATTATTGAGAATTTATTATAAAAATATTGAATTTCCTGATGTACCCTTGGATATGGTACATATGGCTACAGATTAGCTGGTGCACTAGTCACAATAAGTTGTTAGCTCAAACTTCATTATCATTTGTAGATTAAACTAAACAGTGAATTTGATACAGTGTTACCTCATAATTTTGATGCTTTTTGCAGTAAATTTGATATAGAACAGTTGCTAAAGAAACCCTGTTCAAATGTGTGACCATTTTTATGGAAAACATCTGGAGTAATTATAATTAGTTCAGGATGTGTACTCGTTTAAAAATAATCTTGAATTCATGAAGGAAGAAGCATATCTTTTCCTTAATGTCTAGAATAATCCAAATTAATTTGAAAAAAATCCTTTAAGTTATTGGTAGCTGTGTGTAGAGTAGGTTTTAGAGTATTCCAAAAGGAAATGAGGAGTAACTTTTATGTAAAATGCCAAATTGGCACTTTACACCTGTTAGTGTGTTTCGTTTAGAACAGCTGTGTCTTTTATTATCAGTAAACAGATGCAGAAAGTAATGGAATGTTTTAAAGCAATATGTTAATCCTGTCTTCCACTACTGAACTGTCTCACAATATAGTGATTAAATATTGACTGTGCAGCTGTTACTTACAATTATAGAATTTCTTAGTTAATTTCTCCTTCCCAGGCCCAAATATTTTAATACTTGGAGATCTAATTTCTAATCTTAAAGTGTTTTATAATTTAGTTTATTTATTAGAAATTCATATCTAAAGATAAATTATTTGAATACTATGGACACAAATTTATGTTTGTAAAATTCATATTAAATATGTCTGAACTGATGTTCTTGGTAGGATAAACAATTTTTAAATGTATTTATTTTTCTTGTTCATGAATATGAAGATGATCATTGCATACAACAATCTTGTTTAATTTTGTACTTGAGAACCACCATCAGTGAACTAAATAGGACATTATGGTTTTTTTCATCAAATATTTATGAAGCAGTATGCATAACACTTTCTTAGAATAATGATTATTGAAGTTATTGCAATTATAATAACCCTTTTGCAGTTTAATTGTAATTCTTATATTTCACATTGTCCAAGAAGATATTTAAAATGTTGCTTTCTTAATTATCATGTTTATACTTAAGCTTGAGATGCAGTTTTATTAGCTAAGGTTATACTAATAACTAACATTTATTGTGCCTCTTAATATATGAAAGATAATTGTGTGAAGCACTTTATTTGTATTATAATATTCTTACCCCATTTCGTAGATAGGAAAATTCAAGCTTGGAAACATAGTAAATTGAACAAGATCTTACAGCTAGGAAATAGTGGAGCCTGGATTTAAACCCAGATATTTTCACTCTCAAGCTTCGTGTTCTCAACAGCTTTGCATTTTGCCTGCCTTATTCCAAGGGGAAATTATGTGCAAAGTAAACTTTGACACTGTCCTTTTTTGAAGCCACTATGCACCCTCAGTGTGATTATTATTTAGGCAACTTTCCTATAAAGAAAATTAAAACGTGTATAGAAATGGAGAGAGCTCCAGTTCTTGGTACCCCCTCACACAATGTCAGTGTCCTTCAGAACCATCAGGAGTGTCCCAAAGCACAGGTGTTGTGGTGCAGTCTACACTACAAATGTTTTCATACACGCCTTATGATTTTACTCTAATTGTGCTGCTTTGTGGAGACAACTTCAACAATCTATCTGTTCCTTTTCCCTAAAATAACCTTTTTTTGCTTTAACAGAGATTTTAAAGAGCAGCACGATGTAGTTTTTACCTATGTTACATTATTTTTTTATGCCTTAACCTAGAAATATCAGTTACCATTGAAACTTATTTTTATTAAATGACTGTCTTCTGTCAGGTATTACCAAATAATTCTATATTAGTAGTTTATTTTGTCATTTGTCATAGGACATATCTTCATTTTATATATCAAAAAACTGAGACTCAGAGGTATTAAGTAAATTGGCCAAGATCACAACTAGCAAATGTTTGTCTGTATTTTATTTTTTTAAAAAACAAAACTCACACACAAAAAAACCCTGGAAATCTAAAATGTCCAACTAATCATTTTGTAAGGGATTTTAACATTTCAGTTTCCACCAGATGGTTACTTCAGTGTAGTTTCCCTTGACACTGATGAGAATGCTTATAAGATTAACTAGGATCAGCAATGTCATGAGGTATTGCTGGAGGAAATTTAATATAGTAGAAATGTTATAAGGTAGTTCTTAAGAGGCAAAACGTTCTTGGATCTAAACAGTCTGAAATATCATAAGAATAGATGCATTTTATTTGTATGCAATAACATGAAATGTCATTTTTTATATTATCAGATTTTAAAATGAAAAAAGGAATATATTTTCTAAATTTAATTAGCTATACTATAGGTATTCAGCACTACTGTTTTATTTAAATTATTTTTATTAGTGTCTCCATCACAACCAGTTACCCAACACACTATAAGATAAACAATGAAATTACCATTTTATAGTATGTAGTACAGAGCTTCCCCAGTCACAAATAATTATTTGGCTTTTGTTTTTATTTTACATGAAGACTTTTTAAAAATGAACTTTTTCTTTTGAGACAATTGTAGATTTACATGCACCTGTAAATAATATTTTGGTCATTAAATATGAGATGTCCAATTTCAAATCAGAAGTGTAGTTTATTATATCTCAAACAAGAAGCAGTACAATTAATCAAAGTATGTGCCTAAACTATCAACAGTTTTGCCATTTTAACAGTAACTTGTTTATGCCAGCAGCAAAGAAGCCTAGAGAGTGAATGGCCATGAAATCGTCAAAGGTGTTTTCCACAGCTTGTTGAGAATTGAATATTTTTCCTTGCAAGAAGTGGTCCAAAGCCTGGAAGAAGTGGTAGTCAGTTGGTGCAAGGTCTGGTAATTACGGTGGATGACAGAGAGTTTCCAAGTCCAACTTCTGTAGTTTGAGTAGCATTGTTTGTGCGGCATATGGTCGAGCGTTGTCTTGCAAGAGGATTGGCCTGTCTCTTTTGACTAATGTTGGCTGCTTAATCACAAGCATTCTCATCATTTCATTCAGTTGGTTGCAGTAGCCGTCTGCTGTAATCGAGTGACCAGGTTTCATGAAGCCATTGTGGATAATACCAGCTCTGGACCAACAGACAGCATTGGCTTTTTTTGATGAATATTCGGTTTTGGACTGTGTTTCATCACTTCATCTTTATCCAACCATTCTGCCAAACACTTGTGATTGTCAACAAGAATCCATTTTTCATCACACGTAACAACATAGTGTAGAAATGGTTCACCTTTATGTCGTGACAGCAAAGAAAGACAAGCTTCGAGACGATTTCTCTTTTTTTGCTTGTATAATTCATGTGGTACCCGTCTATCCAGCTTCTTTACCTTGCTGATTTGTTTCAAATGGTCCAATATTGTTGGAATAGTAACTTTTCTGCTAATTCACATGTAGGTTGAGATGGATTCGCTTCCACTACAGCTTTCAGTTCATCATTATCCACCTTGGTCTCAGGTCACCCACGTAGCTTATTTTCAAGATTAACATCACCAGAATGGAACTTCTCAAACCATTGACGTACTGTGCATTCATTATCCATGTCCTTCCCAAACACTTCATTGATATTTCAAGCTATTTATACCACATTGGTCCCATGATGGAACTCCTATTCAAAAATAACACAAATTTTGGACCTATCCATGGTTTAATAAAAATTGCTCTAAAAAAATGGAAAGATAATCACGAGCCAAAATGTGCGTTTGAAAGACTGAAGATATACCTTCGCAATAAAAATAAAACAAGAAGTGTCAAAGCGAAACGTCAGAGATATCAACTGCCAAACTTAGTACTTAAGGAAATTGAACATTTCATAATTAATAATCTAATAGCTCCCATATACCGTCTACCCAGTTACTCGCAGTAGTGACATATTGCAAAAGTACAGTACAATATCACAGCCGTGACATTAATATTAACATAATCAAGATACAGGACATGTCTGTCACCACAAAAATCTCTCATATATCATACTTCTATAATTGCCATATACCTCCACTATATTTCTATGATTTTGTCATTTCAAGAATGCTATATAAATGAAATTATAAAATATGTAACTTTTTGGGATTAGCTTTTTTTTTTTTTAACTCAGTATAATTCTCTGGAGAATCATTCAGGTTGGCACATGTATAGTTTGTTCTTTTTTATTCCTGAGTAGTATTCCATGGTATGGATATATCACAGTTTGCTTAACCATTCAGCCATTGAGGGACATCTGGATTGTTTCCTAAACAGTGTAAAATCTAGTTTCTTTTACAGTACTAAGATTTATAGTTTTACATCTTACACACTTCAGTTCATGATCAATTTTGAGTTAATTTTTGTATAAGATGTGAAGCTTAGGTTTAGGTTCTTTTTCTTTCTTTCTTTCTTTCTTTTTTTTTTTTTTTCCTTTTTGAGCTATGGATGCCAGAATGGTCTAGAACCATTTGTTGAAAATGTTGCCTTTCCTTTATTGAATTGCCTTTGTACCTTAGTAAAAAATCAATTGGACTTATTTGCATAGGTTGTTTCATAGTTCTCTGTTGTGTCCCATTCTATCTATGGTAACTCTCTGCCAATGTCATAAAATACTGATTACTGTAACTATATAATGTCTTGAAATTAGATAGACTGCTTCCTTCTATTCTATTTTATTTTTCAAAATTGTTTTTAACTATTCTAGCTCCTTTACCCTTCATATAAATTTTAGAATAATCTCATCTACATCTACAAAAGTTCTTGCTCAGATTTTGATAGGAATTGAATAAATCCTGTATATCAACTTGGAGAAAATTTAAATCTTTAATATGATTAATTTATCAATCTTTCAACACAGTATATTTCTCTATTTATTTAGAGCTTTAATTTCTTTCATTATCATTTTGTAGTTTTCTGCATGCAAGTCATTTATGTTAGATTTATAGCTAAATACTTCATTTTTCTTGAATGATTGTAATGGATATTTTTACATTTTAGTATTCACATGTTCATTGTTAGAGTATCCAAATACAATGGATTTTGTGTATTTATCTCGTATCTTACAACCTTGTTGAACTCAAATATTCTAGGAGTTTTTTATGGATTCCTTGGACTTTTTCACATAGATATATCATCTGCAAATAGGGGGAGTTTTCTTTGTCTTCAGTCTCTATGCATTTTATTTCTTTTCCCTGTCTTTTTGCATTGTCTTTAACTATCTTTTAGTACTATGTTGAATAGGAGTGGTTTAGAGAGGACATCCTTTCCTTGTGCCCTATCTTAGGGAGAAAGCATTGAGTTTCACTATTAACTGTAATGTTGGCAGCAGGTTTGGGTGGATACTCTATCAAGTTAAAGAAGTTCCTTTTATTTCTATTTTTCTGAGTTTTTTTTTAATCATGAGTGGGTGCTGAATTTTATCAGATACTTTTTATGTATAGATTGATATGATCATATGATTTTTCTTTATCTTGTTAATAATGGAGTACGCCGATTGATTTTCAAATATTGAACCAGCCTTGCATCCCTTGAATAAGCCCCATTTGGACATTTTCTAGATTGCTGAATTCTATTTCTTAATATTTTGTTAAGGATTTTTGCATCTATATTCAAGAGGGATATTAATCTATAGTTTTCTTTTTTTATATACTCTCTTTGTTTTGATGTCAGGATATTATTAGCTTCATATGATGAACTGCAAAGTATTCCATTTTCTTCTGTTTCCTGGAGGAAATTGTGTATAATGTTAATTCTTTAAATGTATGGTAGAATTCTGTGAAACAATCTGTGCCTGGAGATTTCTTTTGTTGGGAATGTTTTAGATGATGAATTTATTTTTCTTAATAATAATAGGGCTCTTCAAGTTACCTATTTCATAATGGATAGTTTTTTTGTGTGTGTTTTTTGAAGACTTGCTTGATTTCATCCAGTTGTCACATTTATGTCTACAGGATTCTTTATAATATTCCCCTTATTATCCTTTTCATGTCTGCAGGGCCTATAGTATTATCTCTGTTTCATTCCTGATTTTCATGATTTGTGTCCTCTCTGTTTTTTCCTTTGTCACTTTTGCTAGAAATTAGTCAATTTTGGCTGAGCACTGTGGCTCATACCTATAATCTCAGCACTTTGGGAGGCCAAGGCAGGAGGATCACTTGAGGCTAGAAGTTCGAGGCCAGCCTGGGCAACATAGCAAGACCTCATCTCTACAATAAATAATTTTTAAAAAAAGTAGCCAGGCATGGTGGGGCATGCCTGTAGTCCCAGCTGCTCTGGAGGTTGAGGCAGAAGGATTGCTTGAGCCCAGGAGTTCAAGGCTACACTGAGCTATGAACACACCACTACACTCCAGCCTGGGTGACAA
>CAUYSK010021645.1:0-50432 GCA_963575035.1 Avahi laniger
AGGTCAAAACCACATTTTATTTAGAAAACAATGAAATAGGGGGGGCAAATCTACAACTAAAGGACACGGGGAGCACTAAAGGGAGGGAAGGGCATGCCTTTAACCTGTATTTGGGTGAGGCAAAGACATAAAGTGTAACTAGAATGTTTGTACCCTCACAATACCTTGGAATAATAAAAAAAAAAAAAGCCCAAAAATTTCATATATGATTGACCTATAGTTCTGCTTAAATGAACTTATCCTAAAGAAATAATCAAAGATGTGCATCAAGGTTAACTACAAGGATGTCCATTGCAGCCTTACTTCATTAGTGAAAAAATGAAAGTGACCTAGATGTAAAACAGTGGGTGCATTAGTTTTCTATTGCTGTTATAGCACATTACCACAGACTTAGCGGCTGGAAACAACATGAATTCATTATATTAAAGTTCTGTAGGTCAGAAGTCCATTGGGCTTATCTGGTTTCTCAGCTTCAAGTCTTCACTGAGCTAAAACAAATATGTCAAGGGGGATGCATTGCAGGGGTTGTAGGGGAGAATAGGCAGGCCACTGTTCCCTTTTGGTATTAGGATTGAGGTCCCCATTTTCTTGCTGGCCCTCAGCCGAGAACGATTCCTAGCTTCTAGAGACCTCCACATTTCCTGGCTCATGATGGGGCCAGTCCTTCCAAGTTGCATCATTCTGACCTACGTTTCTGCCTCTTTCTCTCACTATGAAAGGCCCCTGTGATTACATTGAGCCCACTCTATAATCCAAGACCCTCTGCCTATATAAAGAATGGTAACTCTAATTCCATCTGCAAAATTCCTCTTGTCCTGTAATGTAAAATATTCACAAATTTCAGGGTTTGGGCATATTAATCTTTGGGGACCTACCACAATAGGGTATCAGTTAAATAAAGTATGAAATATGCATGAACTTAAATGGAATATAAATGGAATATAAAAGTGATGATGTTAAAAAAAAATTCAATGGCATAGGAAAATGCTAAGTAAAATATCACATTGAAAAACATTAAATGACAAAAACAACCTAGTCAATAGTATGGATGATTTCATTCCATTTTTTTATAGAGTGAAAAAAAACTATAATTTCAAATGTGTTTGATATATCTATGTATCTATATCTATCTCTACATCTATTCAATATTTATATATCTATCTAGGTGGAAAGGTCTACCCAAAAATGTTGGGCAGTTATTTTTGAGGTTGAAGATTATGAGTGAATATTTTTAGATCAATATATGTGTTTAAACTTAATCTAAAATGAGTAAGAATATTATCTACACTACACACACACACACACACACACACACACACACACACATAAAATTTTAAAATGAATGCTTTCTCTTACAAATTGAATGCAATAGGCAACCCTTTGGCCAGATGATCGACCTACCCAAAGCACCAAAAACTGCTTCTGCTAGATGCAATGGTATTCTCATTCCCATGGGACTAAACCCAGTTCCCACGGATGACCACAATCCCTGCCAGTCTGCTCTAATTCTGAGAAATCCAACATCTTTATCCCACTGTCCCCATAGCTATTAAACCAACTTATAAGAGAAGAATCTCACTGACTTTCTACAGCTGCAATAATATATTGTTGCTTAATGCTATCTCTGAGAAATTTTCTGACACGGTACAGTCTGAGACATCCATATGTCAATGTTGGGTTTAGTTTAAATTTCAGATAGCTAAAAATAAGTCTTTCTCCTCCTTTTGGTTTTAAAGTATAAGCAGATTTAGCTTTTGATGTACAAAGCTTATAAACGAAACAATTTGCTGTCCCCACCCAAAGACAGCTAATGTAACTCCAAAGAAGGGTCTGTCTTTAACAGTTTACTCTATGTTCTAACTGTGGTTTCCGTAAGAACATACTGTATACAAACTTTGTTCCTAAGGTTATTTCTGTTGGTGCCAAATTGACTTCAATTCACAAAAATCATGTGGTGCATTCCATGTAACTGGGATGTTTTGTTCTAAAGAAAACAGAGGGATTTTTCCCTTCAGCAACCATTCCTGTTTATGGAAGATCCACCTCCACAATGGGGATCATACTTAGAAGCAATGACCAAATGTGGGTTTAATCCCTAGAAGACAAAGAAAAGATTTTGACCCCTACCTGAGACTAGACTGCAGACTATAGCCTATCAGTAGCAGATTGGTAGGGCATCTTACAGATTTGTGGTTAAAAAATATGTACTCTCCTACCAAAATCCTGCCATACTAAAATCCTTGGGTCCAAATCCTGTCTCTGATCCTTACTACTTATGTGGCCATGGGCCAGTTATTTAACCTTTATGTTTCCTAATTTATAAAATGAAGATAATAACACTACCTACATCCGAAGACAGTTGTGAGAGTTGAATGAATTAAACATATAAAGTACTTGGAGCCCTGTCTGGTATATGCTAGTAATAGCAGTAGTAAGAGAACCATGTAAAGGAGACAGCAGTACTATTTAGGTATTATCTGTGATGGGAGAGGGGAGAGAAAGAGAGAGAGAGAGACAAAGAGAGAGAGAGAAAGAGGAAGAGAGACAGAGAGAGTGAGTAAAAGAGAGCAAGAGAGATTCTTTAAAACAATCATGACCATTTACCAAGAGTACAAGAAGCTAAAGTTCTACTAACTAGCCAGGCACCCTCCTGCTTCATGGCTTTTGAACTGGCTTTTCCCTCGACCAGATGCTTCCTCACTGAAATATCTCTTACTTCCTTTGGGACTTTGAAGTAATAATGATTTCTCAGTGAATCCCACTGTGATCACCCAATTTAAAATTATACCAACTACATTCAATCTGGTACTCTCCATCCCCCTTATTTTTTTCTTTTCTTCTATTGCACTTTTAACATTCCTTATCATTTATTTATTGTGTTTACTATTATGTAAGTTCCAGTAGTGCAGAGATTTATGTCTGTTTCTTGATGTTATATCCTCAATACCTATAATAGCACTTGACTCATCATCGATCTCTATAAATATTTGTTCAGTGAGTGAACAGCCACCACTTTCAAGATTATAAGCTTTGTCTAAAATGGAGGGGTGGATATTGCAAAGCTTCAACTCAGAACTCCTTAAGCAATCCTAATAGGAGCCCCAGGTAGTATGTGTCTCTCCCCTGATAAGGTCCCCAGTAGAAGTTCTAAGGAGAGCAAGTGAGGCAGAACAGTGGTCTAAATCATCAGGATTGCCGACTCAAGGTTCCCAGCACTTGCCTCCACCACAATAAAGGACAAAACAATAAATAGATAACCACACATTGAATACAGTATCTAAGGGAGAACACTGAAATTCAGCAAGGAAGTGACAAATACCCTCTAAAACACAGAAACTTGGGATGGCAGCACAGAGAAGGAAATGAAGCAGCCAGGAGGGATCATCTTGGAGCTAAGAGGGACTCCCTGCTGCAGAAAAATGGTAAGAAGGAAAACTCTGGAAGTCCATATTTCCACCACATATGTCAATAATCCTAGCTACAAGAGAGCTCCACAGGCCTCCCAAGTCCTAAACCCAATATAGGGAGCTGCCTGGAGCCATGTGACTGCAATATTCCAAATACACACTGGGTTATTCCTACTCCCCAGAACCCAGAACAACACCATTTTGAGAGCAGCGTGACCACCAGAGTACATGCTGTCTCAGGGTCCATTAGTTCCTACAATTTCATATCCCTAGGTGCTTCCAACATCCTACCACATCAACCTGAAGGTCTCAATATTGTGACACCAGTTGGACTCAGCAGTGTAGCCATTACCCCAGCACCTGAGTTCATGCAATACACCCCGGGGAACAGGCAGTCCAGCACAGCAGGGAGGCTAACCCCCAGGACAGAGGGAACCAATGCACACACCTCCTAGAGCCTGAGAGCACCTGCCTAGGATCCTGAGAACTGGCCTGCCCAGCGCCCATCACCACCCCTGCCAGTGACTCCACCACCTCCAGCAGCAGGGTTTTTGGACCCAAGGTTCCCATTCCCAGCAAAGCCATACCATAGCCTACAAAAATAGCTACAGTGTAGGCCACTGAGGCACTCAAAGACACTGCTAATGTTAATTACAGCTAAGGAAATCATATAGAGACTACACTACCATGATCAACTAGAGCCAAAACCAAAGCAACCTACCCAAGCAACACATCTACAGAATAAAGTCTTTCTCTATGAAAGCAACTTTATAAAATGGGAGTACAAATATCAACTTGGTGACACAAGAAACATGAAAAAGCAAGAAAACATAACACCTCCACAGAAACACAATAACTTTCCACTAACAGATTCCAAAGAAAAGGAAATTTATAAAATGCCTGAAAAGAAATTCAATATAATGATCTTAAGGAAATTCAGTGAAATGCAAGAGAACATAAATAGACAATTCAACACAAGGAGAAAAACAATTCATGATCTGAATAAGAAATTAAAAAAAGAGATAAACATCATTAAAAAAGAATCAAACAGAAATTTTGGAACTGAAGAATTCAATGGATGGAATAAAAAATAAAATTAAGAGCTTCAATAATAAACTAGATCAAGCAGAAGAAAGAATCTCTGAACTTGAAGACTGGGCTTTTGAAATAAATCAGTCAGACCAGAAAAAAGGAAAAAAGAATAAAAAAGAATGAAGGACATATGGAACGCCATTAAGCAAACAAATTTTTGCATTATGGGAGTTTCAGAAGGCAAGTATATGGAAAAAAAACACAGAAAACCTATTTCATGAAATAATAGTTGAAAACTTCCCAGGTCTTGTGAGATATAGACACCCAGATAAAGAAAGCTCAAAGATCCCCAAAAAGATTCAACCCCAAAAGCTCTTCTCCTACAAAGCTAAACACATTATAGTTAAACTGTCAAAAGTCAATGACAAAGAGAGAACTCTAAAAAGACGGGAAGAAAATTCTAAAAACTGCAAGAGAAAGGCATCAAGTCATGTATAAGAGAAGCCTTATCAGACTAACAGCAAATTTCTCAGCAGAAACCTTACAAGCCAGAAGAGAATGGGATATATTCCAAGTACTGAAAGAAGAAAAAACTTTCAGCCAAAGAATACTATATCCAGCAAAGCTATCCATCAGAAATGAAGGAAAAATAAAGTCTCTCAGACAAGCAAAAACTGAGGAAATTCATCACCTGTTGACTGGCTCTACAAGAAATGCTTAAGGTTGTCCTACATCTGGAAGAAAAGGACAATATCTACCAGCATGAAAATACATGAAAGTAAAACCTCCCTGGTAGAGCAGATACACAAATAAGACAGAGAAAGGAATCAAATGTTACTACTACAATAAACCACCAAACCACAGAGATAAACAATAAGAGAGGAAGAAAGGACCAAAGGATACACAAAACAACAAACAACCAAAAAACAATTAACAAAATCACATAAATAAGTTCTCACCTATGAATAACAACCTTGAATATAGATAAATTCCCCAACTGAAAGATATAGATTGGCTAAATGAATATAATAAAAAAAAAAGCCAACTATATACTGCCTACAAGAAATTCACTTCATCTATAAAAACAAACATAGACTGAAAATGAAGGAGTGGAAAAAAAATATTCCACACAAATGGAAACCAAAAGCAAGCAGTAGTAGCCATACTTATATCAGACAAAATAGACTTTATGTCAATAAAAACTTAAAGAGAGAAAAAGAAGGTCATTATATAATGATAAAGGGATTAATTCAGCAATAGGATATAACAATTTTAAATATATATGCACCCAACACGAGAGCACCCAGATATATAAAGCAAATATTATTAGATCTAAAGGGAGAGATAGACTCCAATATAATAATAATTGGGGACTTCACCCCACTTTCAACATTATCTCGATAGAAAATCAACAAAGAAACATTGGACTTAAATTTCACTATAGACCAAATGAACCTGACAGACATTTATAGCACATTTTATCTAACAGCTGCAGAATACACATTCTTCTTACCACCATATGGAACATTCTCCAGGATCGATCATATATTAGGCCACAAAACAAGTCTGAACAAATTTTTAAAAATTGAAATTATATCAAACATCTTCTCAGACAACAATGGAATAAAACTAGAAATCAATGATAGAAGGAACTTTGGAAACTGTACAAGCACATGAAAATTAAAGAATATACACTTGAATGATAAATGGGTCAATGAATAAATCAAAAAGAAATCAAAATATTTCTTAAAACTAATAAGAATAGAAACACAACATACCAAAATCTATGGGACACAGCAGAAGCAGTACTAAGAGGAAAGTTTATAGCAATATATGCCTATATCAGAAAAGTAGAAAGATTTTAAGTAAACAACTTAAAAATGCACATAAAAGAACCTGAAAAGCAAGAACAAACCAAACCCAAAATGTATAGAAGGAAAGAAATAATAAAGATCAGTGCAGAACTAAATGAGACACAAAAATAATTACAAAAGATCAAGAAGACAAAAAGTTGGGTTTTTTGAAAAAATAAACAAAATCAATGAAACCTTAGGTAGACTAAGGAAAAAAGGGAGAAGACCCAAATAAATAAAATCATAAATGAAGAAGGAGGCATTACAACTGATACCACAGAAATACAAAGAATCATTAAAGACTATATGCCAACAAATTAGAAAACCTACAGCAAATGGATGACTTCCTGGACACATGTAACCTACTAAGATTAAACCAGGAAGAAATACACCTGAACAGACCAATAATAATTAACCAGATTGAATCAGTAATAAAACATCTCCCAACAAAGAAGAGTTAAGGACCAGATGGCTTCACTACTGAATTCTACCAAACTTACAAAGAAGAACTAACACCAATTCTTCTCAACTATGCCAAAAAATTGAAGAGAAGGCCATTCTTCCTAATTCATTCCATAAAGACAGTATTACCCTGATATTAAAACCAAACAAGGACACAAAAGCAACAACAGCAAAACTACAGGCCAATACCCCTGCTGAACACAGATGCAAAAGTCCTCAACAAAATACTAGCAAACTAAATCCAGCAGCACATCAAAAAGATGATATACCATAATCAGGTGGGATTTATCCCAGGAACGCAGAGATGGTTCAACACATGAAAATCCATAAATGTGATACATCACATCAACAGCATGAAGAACAAAAAAATATGATCATCTCAATGGATGCCAAAAAAGCATCCGACAAAATGCTTCTGCACAGCAAAGGAAAAACAATCACAGAATGAAAAAGCAGCCTAAAGAATGAGAGAAAATACTTGCAAATTCTTCATCTGACAAGAAACTAATATCCTGAATATATAAGGAACTCAAACAACTCAACAGCAAAAAAAAAAAATCCAATTTAAAAACAGGCAAAGGATATAATAGATACTACTCAGAAGGAGACATACAAATGGCCAACGAGTATATGAAAAGTGCTCAACATCATTAATCATCAGGGAAATGCAAATCAATGTGGTTGATAATTTTAATCACATCTTGCAAAACATTGTTTAATTCAAGTTACATTTTTCAGCTAGCCAGCATTTCTCTATGGATGACACAGTGCATAGACTCACATTCAGAAGCGACCTCCTTGATCCAAGTAGTGAAACCAGAAATCTATCCAGTCATGGCAGCTGCTCTGTCCATGCATATACCGACACAAAATGACCAGTTCAGTTTTCCTGATATGCAACCATTCAAAGACTTGAATTATTCTGCTACTGTGGTGTTGGTTGGCAACAAAAGTGCACATAACATATCCTCATGCACATTCTCCTGAAAAACATATTGCACAAAAACAAGCATTATTGCCTTGTTGTCAAAATCGGTAGGCTCATCAACCTGGATTGTGTACCACAGTGACTCATTAATCCTCTCTAACAATTGTGCCTCAATATCCTCTGCTCTTTTATCAATTTGTCTAGTTATGATGCTAGCCCAAAGAAGAACACAAGCTACCTTTTGAACTACAGCTTCTCCTAAAAGTTCAGGGCAAATGTCCTTAGCAGCAGGCAGGATCAACTCTTCACCAATAGTAAAGGGCTTCTTAGCTTTAGCAATGCAGTTAGCTACTAAAATGATGCTCTCAGTGCAGACACATTTGATGAAGTGGTGGTCTTCCGTAATTGCTTCTGTTCTTTGTGTTCACATTTTTTTCTTTTGAAAAATTCCAAAAGCTTGTCATTTAATGAAAAGTGCTTGGTCTCCATGTGGCAAAGCAGTTTTGAAGCTTTCATTGCTTCATTGGATAGCTGGTCTCCACATATTATACAAAGTGGGCTTGGAGAATGTGAATCACCTGTTGCTATGAACCCTTAATTTAAGTAGGAGTCTTGGTATTTTCTTTTAAATGCAGCTTTCATTTTGTTGGCAGTTTTAGAGTCTTCTGCTGTCTCATCATTGGGTCTTTCCCCCTTTTCAAAGAAGCTCTCCAGCAGTGTTTGTTTTTTACTCATTTTTGCTAGGGTTACTTTGTGGGCTTACCAAAACCTTGACTGAGACAAGTGTGTACAGTAAGAATGGGGCACGAATGGAAGCGGTAAATAAAATAACGGACAGGCCATGCGTGGACCAAAATAAGTATTGAATTTTGACTTAAAGCCTGCCACCAGATGCAGCTTTACAATTGAAGTAAGATTTTTTTTTATTATTATTTTTTGTAGAGATGGGTTCTTGCTATGTTACTCAGGCTGGTCTTGAACTTCTGCCCTCAAGTGATTCTCCCACCTGAGCCTCCCACAGTGCGAGGATAATAGGCATGAGCCACCACACCTGGCTAGAGACCATTTTTCTGAATATTTTTTCAGGTCTTAACAAGAATCCTCAGATGTCCAGCTCACAGTGTTTTTCATTGCCTCTTGCTGCCCAACCAGTAAGCCATTTATTTTGGATTTTTTTACAGAGTGCCCCACTTGTGATAGCAAACTTCATGTTAGGTAGGATGTAGTATAAGTTGCTATTACAATGAATCCAAGGTGCAGTGGCTTAAACAAGATAATTTATTTTATTTCAGTGATTTTAAGACACAAATTTTTCACTTTTAAATGGTAATATGCCTTATAATCAATGGCATTTTAGCACTGTGTCATAGTTTAATTGGCTATGTATGTTTTTCTTCTCAAGGTTATACAAAATAATAGTGCTTTTGCAATTTATGACATCACGGATTTCATTTTTCTCTCATATTATAGTCCAGACATTGGCAATCCAGGATTGGTAGGGTGACATTATCATCCTCAACATACGACTCCCACCTTTGGGTCCAAGGTGGCTACTCCAGCTTTTTCATCACTTACTAGCCTGCAAAAATAAACAAAGTGGCAGGAAAGTACACGTTCATTTCCTTTAAGGGCACAGATAAAAGTAATACATATATCATTTCTACCACATCCATTAGACATCTTAAGTCACATGTTGACACATACTTTTAAAGAGACTTAGAAATACAGTCTCTTTCTGGACAGTAATATTCCCAGATAGAACTCAGCAGTTCTTCTATGATAAAGGAAAGAATGGATATTGGTAATCACCTAGTAACTCTTACCATACCTTTGCCTCCAAATTCCTGTTTCCTCAACTAATGCATTATCTCCCAATTCACTATTTCATCAAACCCCATGTGAAACTCAGTAAGTTCCTTGATTTCTCCAAATCACTCGCTCAAGGCAATTTACATTTATAGAGGTAGACTTTACTGAAGCCATGGCTATTGGGGAGGCAAGATTTCCATCACAGCAATGAAAGAAACTGTAAACTGAATAGCAGATATCTCTATTCTTGGAAGTCTTTCCATGCCTCAACAATCACAGTGCCAGGGACTTTTCCAATCTCATTGTCTTCTCTCACGCCTCCTCCTCTCGGCTTTCTTCTCCCTCACTGCACTCTGTCATTCGTTCAGCCTGTATCCAACCAATGCAGAGCAAGATTGCTCTCTCTTCACTTTCCTTCAGCCCTGTTAACCTGTGCCTTTAGGAGTCTCACTTTGGTCATTAACAGCTTATCAAAGACTTTTCCTAAATAATGATACATACTCTCCCTGAAAGAAATTCTGATGGAACCAATTGCAAAGATGCTACTTCAGAAGACTGTCAGGGGACCCAGAGACGGATAGAGAAGTCAAAGCCAGATGCCCAAAATTCTACCGGATATAATCTGACAGAAACCTAAGATGGAAAAGGTGGAACTCAGCAAATGCATAAGGCTGACTGTTGTCTTAATGCTTTGTGAGTCGTTTAGAAAACAAGTCCATAAAGTGATACTTATTTTCTGCCTTGATAGCCCTCTAACAATATGATCTTCCATATTTGTCTACTAGTTTCCTCACTAAGGTCTTTGACAGTGTCACCACCAGCCACACATCAATGAAGCTGTCTGCTCGGTTGTCAAATCCATAGTTCTTCCTTCAATGCCAGTAATTAGGCATTAATGAGCCCCCAGCTTCAAGAGCAAAGCCATTTATCTTTGCTCTTGTCTTCCTGATTCCTGTATATCATCTATCCATATTTGCTTTCCTCGTGCCTGGGTATCTGCTATTTATACTCTCTTTCCCCACATTTTATTTGAACTGGAAACATGTCTATTGGTGCTGGCATTAAAGTACACAAGTCCCATCCTGTGTGGGGCCTGACACTATTGATTTTCATCCAGCTTTGCCAGCATCTGTAGCTTACTACAAAGCTTGGGAGTTCAGTTGGGATGGATCTCAGATCCTGCCAGCATCCTGGCATAGACATAGTGGGTTCTAGCATGCCTTCAACAGCGTTGTGTAATTCGGCCCATCTGAAGGGTGGTGAGAGTCTGGTGGCCTCATGCCACTCATTGTCAGCCTTCAGGTTTGGGTCAATTCCTGTAAGTTTGAGTCAGTTCCTGTAATGGTTGAATCACGCTAGCAATAGCCCCTTTTAATGAGAAGTAGACTTTTAGGATTTGCTTTCATGGAATTATTATGTGAATGCCTCATATGGTCAAAAGAAAGAAGCTCTGCACGCCTATATTTAAATGTTGCAAGTAATTCCCGCTCACTCTAACTCTATCCAGATGTGGGTACTCTGTGCCCATGTAAATTAGATGGCTTTCTTTCTTTTCGGCCTTGTCGAGAATATGCACTCTGACTCACACAGAAAAAAAAAATGGAAAGAATGTGTGGCAACTACACACAGGACATGCTATTTTAATAGTACAAGCTCTGTTATAGGGAAAATCAGTGCTTTTGTGCTGCAAACAACAGCATTTGCATTTCTAGGGGCTAGACACTATTGCTCAGTACCAACCATGTCAACGATGGCCTTTCGTCCTGGATGTCAGCTATTCCCATAGTTGAATTTCTGGTTTGGGTTCTAAGTATTCTTGACTAGAAGCCACATCTGTTCTCTGCCCCCAGCCTTGCTGCAGTGACATTCTAAAAGGGAAGAATTATTTTGAGATAATGGGCCTTCTGTAGTGCCTACAGCATTTTCCATTCTATTCCTCTCTCTTAAGTAGTGAACTGCAGTCAGGCAAATGTGAGCACTAAAAACTCTGAACACAAAAAGCAATTCACATTGCCCATCATGTTTTGTGTTCCACAGAGTGTCTCATTTAAAACACATCCCACTAGAGGCCCATTTCACTAAATTGGGTTCTTACAAAATGGAAAAAATTTTTAAAAAGAAGGAAAAAAAGGCAATCCGTCTCCTTTTTGCTATTCTCGAATCCTTTACTGATTGCTCTTTTTGGAAAAGTTTGTTCTGTGCCTGGCAGAATTGAATTAATCTTCAGTCCACCTTCACCCCAAACTCATCCTTCATCCTATGAGACAGCAGAGGGGAGAGACCCACCCATGCTAGAGGGGCTTGTCGTCAACAAAGGTAATAACGGTGCCTTTTCACAGGACAGCATCCCAGCTGCTCCCTGAGCCTCTGTCTGGCTCTGGATTCTGCCCCAGTCACATTCTGTGGCATGTGACATGTGTGTTTATTTACCCCTAACTAAGTGTGAGGCTGAGAAATAACATTCAGAAGAAATGAAATAAATCATACCTGAGATTCATGTGTCATTGTTATATAAATACCTTAGAACAATAAAACCACATTACACTGACCGAGTTCTTCCAGTTCACAAAGTGCCTTCTTATCCACTATCGTGTTTGATTCCTGCAGCCTTCTGTGAAGTAGGCAGGGCAAGTTTACTCCTCAGGTTTTACAGAAGAGAAAAATGAAATGCGGGGAGGCATGTTAACTCTCCCAAGATCGCAGAACTTATAACAAGAGGAAGACAGGAACTGAGCTTCTGGTGTCCAAGTGCAAAATGATTTTCACATTTTAAACAGACCACCCAATATCTTCACCTTCTCACTAACTTGTCAGCCCCTTGAAGGTGGGAATTTCAGGTCTGGCACTTATTTGAGAGAGGGGTGACCACCTGTCCCCATTTGCCTGGTACTCTCGGTGACAAAACTGGGACTGTCCTGGGAAAACCAAGACTGTTAGTCACTCCGGCAGACAGGACTTCCAGCACCAGGAGGGTCTGTTGCAGCCACGCTGCTCCTCCACCTTCAAACACTATTCTCAGGCAATGGGTGCTGTTTCCGGAGGACACCTGTAGCAAACGCTTTCAGAAAAAGGAAGCATACCTGCGTGTCTGATCTGTTGAGACATGCAGGTATCCGTCCGCAGCACTGCCCCAAGAAGGCGCCAGTGCCAGGCCGATTAAAGAAAGAGTCAGTCCGCTCCTCGGAGTGCGTCCTGCACCAATAACTCTAAAACCATCTTGCCCCAGGCACTCAGAGATCAGCCCTCCCACCTGGCTGGCCAGAAGCCCTGTGACACCCTGTGACAACTGGGAGAGTGGTGGGTTGAGTAAGAAGGAGAAAAATTAGAGACTTGTCTGGAACGTTTTTCCCCAGTGACCTTGAGTTCCTAGAGATTATTCGTCTTTGATGGGTGAATTTACTCCACCAAAGAAAGACTGAAGCTGTCAATTTTACATACCTCTGCTCACTAGATGCCCTCCTGCTCAAAACAAAACAGGGCCTATATTGTCTGAGCCTGTGATGCTGAAGCAAGCTCGGTCCAATTTCTATATATCAGCCCAAATGTGGCAATCTGTGTCAAAACTCTTAAAAATGTTCACACACTTGGACCCAGACAACAATCAGAGACACATATATTAATATTAATATAATATTAGTAAGTTCAGTGTAGCAGGGATATCATGTTGCCATTCAACTTGGATTGCTGGGGGTTTGGGAAAATCTGAACATGTCTGGAGCATGGTAGGATCAGCTATAAGAGAGCCTGAGCTGTGTTCACTGTTGGGGTTTAGAAAGGGAACTGGTAGGGTGCTGCTGAAGTCAAGTTCTAGGTTGGGGGCAGTGAGAGAGGTGAGCAAGAGGCTAGAAAGTATCCTAGGAAGCAGCTCAGTCAGAGGGAAGAAGCCAGACATGTGGAGCTTAGCCTCAGAGGGATGCTGAGGCAGAATGAAAGTTGATATCTTGACTATGTCCTCATCCAAGCCCTAGAGGCACTTGTAAGGCCTGAAACGAGGGACGGCTAAAAGGGAAAACTGTGAGAATCAGTTCACTGAACTCTGTGCCACCTGGGCCCCAGGGAACACTGCCTTGGGACCTTTGGGGAGAATGCAAGTCACGTGAAGGAGAGAGCTGTTCTCCACACTCTGCCACAAGACTCTGCACAGCTTGGGCACCATGAGGACCCCAGGCAGCCACTGGCCAAGAAATACTGTGCCTGGAGCCGTGAGAGAGGCTGTGGTTCTGCTCAAGCCATACAGAGGGGCTACCCTGATGGCCAAGGCAACTGAGCATCAGGAAAGATGGAGTGAGGAGACTGTCCCTGCACACAGGTGAGTCAGCTTCCAAGGATGCAGAGGAAGTTATGGAGACCTTGGATTAACTATCATAATTTATAATATAACACATCAAATGTCCAACAGAAGAGATGGGTTATATTATAGAAGGGAGGACAGAGCCATCTGAGGGAATATCATGTAAGCATTAAAAATGGTGCTCTAGTATGGCATTTAATTATAAAAAATTATTATGACATATTAAATTTATAAAAAGTTTGTAATACATGTGTATATATACTACATACGTATACATTCATATATCTGTCATATATATAAAAATATACACACCAACACACAAGGATTCTTTAGAACTTACCAGACAATAAAAAATAATGATAACAAAATTTATTTCCCTATTTTCTCTATTAGAGTCTAAGTTCCTTGGAAAGAAGTACTTTATCTATCTTATTCACCTTGATATTCTTAAAACCCAGAAGAATACATGGCTCATTGTCTATAATTAATAAATGTTAATCAAATAAATGGATGGCTGTTGCAGCCCAGACTCCTGCCTGGATAATTTCTAGAAATTAGGCTGTCTCAAAATATTCCCCAGTAGTTCTCAGAAGTCTCCAGAAGGGGGTTCCATGGAACCCCATCAGGGCCAACCTCAGCAGCCACCCAATTCTCCCTCTCTTGGCCCACCTACCCTCGCCCTCTGATCGTGAAAGGTCACTATCGTAATTGCCTACCGTCCAAAAGTTCACTTCTAATCCTTGGAGTGCCAATATACTGCTGGGTTTGATTCAGAAGATGGAAAAATGCCTCCCTTCCCAATTCCGTACCACACTTTGCCACTAAGACCCAAGTAGCTCTACTTTGCCCAGAGACTGGCAGTCTCTCTTGTGATTTTTGGCCCTCATTCTTCTAACTATAAAAGTTCAAATTCAATAAAAGGCTTGGGCAGGGATAAGACACTGTACTATACACACCAACTTTTCTGCTCTCCCCATCAACTTCCCTCGCATTAGAATGTGCAAATCGATTCCAAGGGAAGGGAGAGGCAGGAGTATGTTTTTAGCACTAACTGCATCTGGTCCTCAGCTCCACCTGTCAAAAACTCCTAAAGGTGAGATAGAGAGTTATAGAGAGAGATGCTGGAGTTCAAGGGGCACTGTAAATGACAATTCTCTTTTCTGCTGAGGTCTGAACCAGGGAAGAGACAATTTAGAAGGAAACGCAGATGAAGACCCAACTATCGCCTTCACTGCTGGCCAGGCTGCTCAATAGCTAACTCTCACGTATTGTGAACTCTTACACCTGTGGATAAGTGACTTTCCTGATCCTTAACTCCTAATCAGCCAGATTTAACCACATGGTCAACCCACAGGCCTCCAGTAAACCTACCACTGAGCTTGCTGCATGACTGAGAGCAAGTGAGATCACACGTCCTTAGCAGAAGCACACTCCAATAAACAAAGAGAAGTGGGATTTTGTGCTGTTTGTAACTAGCTCCTCTTCTAAACTTGCCAGTTCAGTAATATTCCACCTCCCCAAGAGTCAGGCAAGGGCTAAGATAAGCACCACCTAGCAGTGTTGTGGTTAGGGAGTGTTCCTCAACATGGAAAGAAACATCAGAAATAAGAAATAAATTTCCTCCTAGTGACAGAAATAGAGACAGAACCGTATGAAGGATAAAGACCCTAGGTCAATAGTTGTTATTCTTGGGTGGCGAAATTATGGGTGATTTTTATTTTCTTCCATGCATGTGTTTGTGTGTGTGTGTGTGTGTGTGTGTGTGTGTGTAACTTTCCACATTTTCTATAAGCGTGTAATAAATTGGAAAAGAAAAGTAATTATTGGGGGTAATATTTCAAATAAAACCATAAAAGGAAAGAAAAAAGAAAGAACATCCCACAGCCATCCCAGCTCCTGCCTGGAAGACACACACCTATTGCCATCCAATGGCATTTCACTTGGGTTGGTGGCCTTTAGAAAGGACTCACTTATATCACAGAAAGAAACTTTAGGTTTCAGCCTCAGGGAAGGAAGTGGCTCAGAAAATTTCAGGTTGAGGACTAAGAATCCAGCAAGAAAATGTCCACATGAAGCTCTCCAAAGACATGATGAGAGCCCAGTGACCTCCTCTAATCACTTACTGGAGATTCCAAAGAGAATAAATGGTTGGCCAGACAGTAAATCCACAGGGAGACGACTCTTATCAACTCTTACTGGGTATGAGGATGTGGGGGTGCTACCAGTGAGAGGTAAGAAGAACGTGCAACAATATCTCAGGAGCACAGAATAGCAGAGCTGGGAGAATCCTTGCAGAAGGGAGAGAACCTGGTGTTCAGCACCCTAAATTCACCGCTAAGGAGACAGAATGGGGAAATCAAGGGGTTGATGAAGATTCTACAGGTCTTCAGGGGCATCAGCATATCTTCAACTTTTCTACCCCTTTTTTTCAGTTACCAATTATAAATGGCATATTGCCCAAAGTAGAAGAGTCTAAAGGGACTGTTGAAAGAAAGTCATCTGGGCTTAACAACACCCTCTTTATAAACACAACCAGTTTTTATGACCCACAGAAGAGAGCCTAGGAGTAAAAGTCACAGCCATTGCACAAAGTATGATCATGGGGACTCTGCTTCCACAGAATAATCATAGGTATTAATGGGAAAACAGGACTGAGGGAATGGCTTTGAGAAACACTGGGTTAAACAATGTTTTAAATTGACTCCTGACTGCTAATACATTTGTGAATCTGCATTTCAAGTGTCTATGACCATAGAAACTCTATTCATCTTGAATGAATAACTAATGTTATACAGATATAACTTGGGTAATGCTGAGATACAGGGTCACCGCCTTAGGCAGAATCCATGATTTATTCAGAACAACCATGGCTGGGTTGTCTATGGCTGTGGCCTTCAATACTGTACCCTGAGCCTTTTCTGAGACAGTTAAAAACTCTACTCAAGAAAGTTCCTGTACAATAATCTGCTATCTGGGACCATATGCCTGTTTATTTTCATTTTGCTAATTCTCGTCCTCCATCATCTGTAATTCCAAAGTCTTTTTTTTCTTACATTGTGAAAGATACAATGAAATATCTACCTAAAACTTCAGCATTATTTTTATCACAAGATACTTTTTTGTTGGACTATAGAACTATACCAAATAAGACCAAAAATAAAATCAGTAATGTCTAACAGAAGATCCTAGGCAGGAGGCAAACCAAACAAGCTCGATTTGAACAATATCTGTTCAAACATTTCTAAATGACAGCACGGCAAGAAAATATGAGCTATTGATTTTACGATTTTGATCGCTTTTATGTTGCAAAAACTATGTTCCTTTGACAAATTGGAGTCTGAAAAGGCATCTGTTGCTGGAATAAACCATGATGCCTTTAGATACAGCATTGTATGGAGACAAGTAGGTGGCAAATTAAATGCTATATAGACAAACAATCGTGTGTGCAGACCTCGCTGTGAATGGGCTGTTTTCTTAGCAGTTCCCAAATATACAACAAAGAAATAGGCTAAAAATTGATCTCAATCATCATTAGAATCTGCAGTGTCAGCAGCTAAATCAAGGTACAAAGAAAAGTCAAGGGTAAAGAGATGAGACCTACATGTGAGGCGGAGAGACGTGATCACTGGAGTAGAGTATGTGTCGGTGAGGCCACTTAACGACGAAATGCTTTTCTTTGTTTCAAACCTATTTCTAGGTATAGAAATACTCAAGATGAATGTGATTGAAAATATATTTATAGCAGCCTTGCATAAGTTCTTAAAAGCCATCCGAACTGTCAGAAGTGTGTCACTCCTAGCAAAGACTATTTAAAACTTAGCACATACAGTCTTTGATATAAGATCCTTTTCTTTCTGCAAGAAAACAGCACAATTTCCTTCCCCAAACTAAATTCCCCGAACTAGTGGTCCTACAGAGAGGAGCCCACTGCCAGGCAAGTGTGTAAAACACACTTTAGATTAAACTCTGGCAGACATACAGCAGGGAAAACAATTAACAAATTACTTCAATATGTTAATATGTCTCTACCTCCAAATTTGATTTTTTATTTTCATTTTGTGTTACTTAAATAACATGTCCTACTGTTTCACGGTCACAAAGTGAGAGACCATCGGTCTTTGTGATCTGCAAACCTTCTATTTCATAAACAGGAGCCCATCTTAGCAAATACTATCTCGAGAAGCCACAATTAAGGAAATCTTTATCCTTGGAGGTGGAAATGTTCATAGAAACATAATTAATTCATTTCTTAAATTCTTCTCCCTTGCTGTGAAAATTAGTCTGCGCTGGCTTTTTAGACAGGGCTTTAATTTTGCAGGGGCCGGGGGAGGAGTAGGTGGAGCCAGCACTGCACCGAGGGCCACGGGCTGGAGCAGTGGCTGTGATGGAGGAGAGGTCTGGGAGGAGGGAAAGAAGGGCATAGCAGGCAAGTTCAGGGCAAGTCCCCCGTGCCCTCGCTCTCCACCTCTCCCTCCCCCACATCGGGATGTGCTCTCAGACACTAGGTGTTTCCTGAACTTCAACATTCACAGAAAAAATTTTTTACAAATTAACTATAAAGCGACAAAACTACATCACAGCAGATACTTTATATGAGATAAAGTGTGGGTGGGTGGGTAAATATACATACACTATTATATATAATTTCTCCAGGGTAAATGAAAGGCATGAACCTCCACAGCCAAGATGGCCCGGGGAAGTTTGGGGATCCCGCTGATACGTGTTTGGGCAGGAAGAACTTGAAGCAAGTCCCTCAGACCTCGGTGAGATCAGACGGGCTTTAGCCGGGATGACCCAGGGCACGGGGTGAAGCTGCGGGGAAGCTGGTGGGCTCCCCTCGGAGTGACCCATGGGGACTGCTGGGATGTCACCTGTCAGGGGCAGAATGTGGAAAAGGCCAAAGCTTAGCAAGCAAATGGGAGACCCTGTGAGCACAAAGAGAGTAAAATACAGACATGGGAGAGAGAGCAGAAACAGCAAGAAATAAGCCTGGAGGGGAACACAAGGTGCATTTGGGGTGGAGAGGAGAGGAGGGTGTGCACCATTCTCATTTATGGGCACCCTGGAAATCCGAAGCGAGTTAGTCATTCCTGAAATTCCTGATCCTGGTGAACTTCTCCTCAGGAAGACAGGGCCTATCTCCATGTGTGTGAGTAACAGTCTCCTTTGCTGGGCACTTTATTTGCTGTGATAAAGTGCCTTATTGCCTTTGCCTTCCAGTAAACTGCAGGATTCAAATTATGTAAGATTTAAGGGTACTCTGTTCATACCAGGACAATTCAAAAGCCATAGTGACTGTGTTTGTGTAATACAGATTCATTTCAAAACAAAACATGAGCCATGCCCTTGCATTTTGCAAAAGCGGATCCTATTGAATCATGAATAAGTTTACACAGTCTTTATCACTCTGCAAGATGTTTTCATTTTGTTTTCGTCCACATCCCAAACTGTATTTTGTTTGAGACTTCTGCTGATTTTCTTTTGCTTGTGAAGAACTACTTAAGGCCGGGTCTCAATTTCCTCAAACATTCTGGATAAAAACGAATTATTGATTAGAGAAAAAGTAATGCTATCATCCTGGATGCCTTGTTTTCTTCCTTGGTTCTAGCCACGTGTTCGCCACCAGCTCGTTCTAGCCGCTGAGAAGCAAACGCGTCGGGTCAAAGGAAGAAACAGAACTCGGAGCAGGTGGGATTGGAAAGGAATCGGGGAGGGTGTGGTGCTGACAGAGGCCTATCAAGACGGTGTTGCAACAAGAACTGGCCGTGACAGTCAGAAAGATTCTTTCGTGTCAAGGCTTACGTGGATAACGGCGGGTAAGGGATTGATATAAGAGATTTTAATCAGTGGCAGTCAAAAAGAACTAAAAGAAGAATCGAAAGCACAACATTTGACTGCAAACTCTTTGGCTTTGAGCCTACATAGAAAACCACGCTAAAAGTTTGAGATAGTCTGTGTGAAATATAGTTTTAAAAAAAGGGTCATTTCTGTTTACAAGCTGGATAAACTTGGATAACACAGAGATACTCTCAGACTGAGTCATACACCAGAGCAAGGATGACTAGAATTGACCATCAGAAAGAAACAGAAAACAGCCAGGAAGAAACCTGAAGCTGAGTATTTTTTTTTTTCCTTATGTAGAACAAGTTCACCAAAGGAAACGAACATTTTGCATTAAAGAGACAGTCTAGAAACGAAATAAAATATTCACAAATCTTGAAACTATTCAAGTAGCCCTGAGAGGCCCCCATCAGCACGAAGTGTCAGAGATTGGACCCGGACATTGAGAACACGCCAGGCAGCAGTCATTGGGTGGGAAGTTCTTACTCAGGAAAGAGAAAAATTGCAGCCATTGGGAATCTATGGGAGCTATCATTGAGTCATTCCGATCCTAGAAGCAACATGGCTGCATTTCCCAGTGATAGGAAATTTAAAAAGCAAACATTTTGGATGCTTCCTTACCAAAGATTTGGGCTCAGGCCAATACCAGCGATATATCAAATACCAGCGATGTCAAAGACTCAAGTGCAACATGATCTCCAAGATCCTGTAGCCAAAGATGCCTGTGGTCCAGTGTTGTCAGGAAAAGCAGCACAAGAGATGGCAGGAGGTCACAAAGTCCACTGTGGCCTGCGAAGGAGGTCAGCCAGGAAGGCTGAGTTAGGAAGACGAACGTAGGAGGTTGACTCTAATGTGGTCCTGTGAAATAATTCTAGGAATAGTTTTAATCCCATATATTTCTATAGACCTTTACAGATAGAGACCTTTAAAATGCACTTTTTATCTCATTTAATTTCTGAAATCAAAGGACCTGTATTCAAATTCAGTCTTTACCAATTCTTAACCATGGTGATCGTGGGCCAGTCACCTCTATGAGCTGAAGTCTCCACATCTATGAATGAGGATAATAAAAATATGGACTTGCAAGTATTAGAATGAGATAATAGATGCAAAACTTTTCACATGGTACCTGAAAAAATAGTAAGTACTCCATACATTTTATATATTTTTAAAAAGTTATTAATAGACCTCACACTACACCTGTGAAGTACCCAGAGCAGGTATTACCCTCCCATGTTACACGTGAAGAAACCAAGAAAACTAAAGTTCAAAAAGTGACTTTGCCAAATATTGCGAGGGTGCAGACCCTCAGAGAAGTGAAAAAATGTGTTGCACGATCAAAAATGAGAGAGCTCTGAACAGCGGCATTCTGGAGTCGTGTAGTCACCTGTTTGCTTCCTGTCACAGCTGGGGAAGGGTCAGAGGAGTAAACGAGTTTCAGATTTTAAGCCAAAGGAAAAACTGACAGAAACTCTTCCAGTGTTTGCCTTACATCTCAGAGGCAGGACCGTTCTGATTCCCACCCGGAAAGGTTTAAGTTTTATGGTCAGGAGACAGCAGGGTCCAAAAAAGGTAGGGATGGTGTTGCCCCTGGGAGAAAGCTGTACGCTGGAAGCCTGGACGCCCCCACTCAGGCACATGGTGGTGCGTGGTGAGGCCCTCCTTTCACAGGTCAGCAGAACCAAGTGCCCACGGCTGCCCTCTGGCCAAAGCTCACAGCGCATACCATGAAATGTGGACTTTCTGGAACCCCTGTGAACTGACTTATCGTGGAGAGAGCTGAGAACTTACTCCTTAAAGCACCCAAACCTTGACAAATTGTGACTGTTACCACTGTAATGAAAATGTGTGAATGAGTCACAGACATTCCCGCCTTTTAATGCTGAGTACAGGGAGTAGAACTGGACCTTTCCTTGGCAACGCGAGGGCCTCATCATGAACATCCATCATGACACTGGGTTGTGTGCACTGATCCTCTTGGGATGTTTTGAAGCATGTTAGAAAGAAGTTTCCACCAAACTAAATATTTCCAGATTACCGACAGGGCTTTCTTAGTACTTTTCTGTACTTCATGTCATATTATTTTTGTCTTGTCTGTTATCTTGAGCACTATCTTGCCCTTGCTTGTCTATATCTATCTTTTGTTCTCTCCAAAATTCCTTTAATTTACCTTTGTTATCTACTATAGACAACCAAGCTTTGTAAAATAGGTTGTAAATAAATATAAATAACACTTTTAAAGGGTAAATTTTATGATGTCTGAATTATATCTCAATAAAGCCATTTTTAAAGCAATTGCAAACTATAAAATCTTACAAAAGGTGAGAAATCACATCACTCTGTTTATATTGATAATAAACTATTTCACTCTTTTATTTAAAAGTAAAAAAGCCCAAATAGGTCTGACTGGGGATTTAGAATTCCTCCAGAAGTAATATGCCTAAGAGTTAATGTACGGCCTTGGAAACATCTATTTTTATTTATTTAAGTGATTTTTTGGCTTAGTTCTTAATTCTATAAGTGAAATTAATTTTAGCAAGGTGTAGTATGACTGTAGATTCTTTGATTAAAGTCTCCTCCCTAATCCTCTGCCCATTCATTTGGCATTTTTACATGGCCTGCTATGTGTCAGGTCTTAGGAATAAACATGCATGCCTAAGTAACTCATGAACAAATAAGTCCTGGTGTAGATTTTTAGGTGTGAATTTCTAGGAAGTATAAGTTTTACCGCTTCCTTGATTTTTTTTTTCCACAATAACTGCATGACCCCTGAATTCAATTAATTCCCATAGATGCATCATAACCATCCAACTGGGAATCCAGCCCATTGTTGGAGAGCTGGCCCATAGAGTGGGGATGGCTGATCAGAGGAGAATGCTGAACAGTAAACAGAAAGCTACTTTCAGTTGTTTCACTCCCTAGTACTTTTCCATGGAGCATCTAGAACCTTGTTACCCAAAGTATCATTGCTCAGAATAGCAGCAGCAGCATTACCTGGCAGTGTATGAGAAATATAAAATCCAAGGCTCCACCCAAGACCTATTAAATTAGAAGCAACCTTCTAACAAGATGCTCAAGTGATTCATATGCTCATTAAAGTTTGAAAAGCACTGATCTAGATAATATTGCACACTAGCATGCCTGAAACAACTGGCACTTCACTCACTGCAATAATCATGGGTTTTAGAGTCCTTAGATGAATATTCCCCAACATGAGAGGCCACCATTTGACACAAAGGCACATCCCACAGCCAGTAGGAGAGACAGTCTTGGTGATGCTGCACAGATATTCAGCATTTTTGTTGAAAAGTCAGAGATTATTGCTGTTCTTTTCACCATGCCTGTCAGGTCCAATAAATCTTCTTCAGTGACTCACCTCTTCATACACATATGTTGTAATTTTCTTTAAAGATCAGCTTGTTAGCAGCATTCAAAACAGGATTTTTCTCCTTTCTTGCAAAACTTCATCCATATTCCTGGAAATACCCCAAGTTCAAATTCAACTCCTAACACCATTTCATTCATCCACTCATTGACTTGAAAAGCACTCAGTGAGTGCTCACTAAATGCCGGGGACTGCCAGTATATCTTGCGTTTTCCATTCAGCGACCACCATGGAATCATTTGTATTCCTCCTATGCCAACAAGCTTGCTTGCTTTCCTTTAACACTTAGTTTCTGCTTCTTACATAATACTAGACATATATTTTTTTAAGTAGAAAATATGGCCTCTATCCTTAAAGAATTAATACTACAGCTGAGATATAGAATTTTGAAATAGGTGAAGAACAAATTTTGAAGCCCACGAAGAGATGATATGTGCTATACTAGAGAAAGCTCTGGATTGTGCATGAGTCAGCAGTCCATTAGCCCACTTCAGGATCCTAGATAAGTCTCTTTGTCCCTCTAATCTTCAGTTTCCTCAACTGCTTTAAAAAAATAGTGTTACACCATTTAATCTCAAAACAATTCCTCCTAGTCTACAAAACTCAAATGCCCAAAGATGGCATCCTAAACACAAACACATACATAAATGCTGAGAGAATTCAAGGAAACAAAAGCAGCATGCTGGATTAGCGAGACTGTGTATTATCACAATTAAGAGCCCTGGTTTTGATATCAGACAAATTTAAACTCAAATCCCTGATCTATAGCTTAATACCTTTGAGGCCTTCACAAGTAACTTAATCTCTCTGATCCTCGGTTTTCTCATTTGTATAGTGGAGATAATAACAGTGCCTACTTTGTAGTCTTATCATGAGGATTAAATAGAGTAATTCATGTGAAGACCTTTGCACAGCATGTAACATGAAGGGTGTGCTAAATAGATGATGATGGTGGTGTTGATCATGATGGTTGTGTTTTTAGGAAGGTATTTGTGGACGGCAAAGGCCTTTCCAGTAAGGATAGACTTCAATGCTGAGTTGGAGGAACTGGCCAGATATGAGATGAACTACAGGAAGACTGACCAACTGGTAGCAGAGAAGCAAAAGGAAGGAATGGTAAGAGGTAGAGAAGGTGGGAATACAGGTACGTTGATAGACAACTTTGCTGAGCAGAACGAATGGGGGTGGGAAAACCTGGTTTGACAGAAAGAGCTAAATATGATGAAACAGTACTCAGGATAGCATCTGTGTCATCTCCATGCAGACAATGAGGATTTGAGAGAATCAAGGCAGGGAGACCAGCCAGGAACCTACAGTCACCCCTGGGTAAAATGCTGACATCTAGACAACAGGGCAAAAAGGCAGAAAGAAAAAGTAATCCTCTGGAGCATCCCGGGGTTCTTTTCAAGATCCTCCCCCAAGAAATTCCTTTCGGTCTCCTCCACACACACGTTTAATGTTTCTTCTCACCCCAATTAAAACTGGAGGAAACATGCAACCATGCCCATGTGCCTGGAAGGTATGTGAGGAGCTGAGATCACACCCTGTCTGTGAGTTCTGAGTCAGAGAATCCCGTAAGAGGATACTGAAGGTTACTAAGCAGGCCATGTCACTTTCGGTCTGGCTGTAGTCAGAGATCTTGTCGGATAAGAGCAGGGCCCGAGCCCTCCGGGCATGGGGAGGCCACTGCAGCACCATGTGGTTGCTATTACCGAGCCTAAACAGTGAGCCAGGAGCTCATGCAGGCTGCATTCATCCGGGGCTCCTTCACAGTCTGCATCCCAAGGCTGTCCAGAAGAACAGAGACTGCCCCAGCTTAACCGTGGGAGGCAAATTATTTCCTAGAGACATGTCAGAGGCGGAAGTGGGAAAGAACTTTGCCTAATTACAGACCAAATTGACCAGAACTTTGCTCCTGGGGTTATCGCTGGCTGTTCCTTGGCATGCTTCACTTGGGTCTGGTGCATGCTGGTGCATAGGCTCTTCTCCACAGCTTCCTAGATGGCAGACATTGCCCTGGCCCTGTACTGTAAGCAAAGAAATTGTCACATGATATACAGAGAGGTGTCTGGTGAGGTGGAACATCAGTGGGACAGTTCAGCAACACACACACATACACACCACTGAAGTCAAGCATGATTTAGTCTTCAACAATCCCAATAATCTTCTGCCAGAAAATAGATGTGATGGGAGATGGATGAAAGCTTTCCAAGTAGCACATGTGGCCATGTCCCCATGTCCCCAGCTGGAGAAGTGAGGCAATTTTGCAGGTAAAGAGTGTGGTTTCTTTGAGGCCATCACGGGAAGTGTCTTCTCACTCCCTTTCTTTCTCGACCTCAACTCATGTGTTCAGCAAATGGTTACTGAGTGCTGGCTGTCTCAACAGTAGCCTCAAATGCTTTGATGGAGTCTACAAAGTCCCTGATAATCTGCTCAGTAGGTGTGACCTAGGGAGAAAGAGAAGTCTTCCCAGAGACGGTGACATTTGAGCAGGATCATGGATGATGAGTAGGATATCAGAATAGCAGTCAGCCCAGGTGGAAGGAACCACGTATTCAAAGGCCTGAACTGAGAGAGCCCATTCCTTCCGGGGCCTCTGCTGCTGATGCAGCCGGCAAATACAGTATTCACAATGAGTGCGGCTCTGTCCCTCCAAATCTTACCTCAGTTTCCTCTTCTCCCACCCTGACGTTCCAGAAGGTATCTCCTGCAATAGAGAGTAACCAGTTATCGTTGAAGTGAAGATCTCTTTGTTTTTAAACAGTTTTCCCTCTCTGTTCCTTGCTATCTCCACTTCTCCCTAACTCAAAGCCATAACGCCAGCACTAACATCAGCTGAAACTGAGACCTTATTTTCTAAACAGAAACTCAGGAGCTATGGTCCAATCCAGAAATATGCAAATGTGCCTACTTATTGGATAGTTATGAGTTTTAGTAATTAGTATATCTAAAGCGTGAGAACAGAATCTAACATGCATCAGCACTGCATAAATGTTTTGAAAAGAACAATAATGAGGTGAGTGCATTAATGCACCAAGTGCTGGGGGTGCTCAGAAGATGGAATAATTGATTCTGGATCAGGGAGTCAGGTAAGGTCAAAAGAAGGTGATACCTGTTCTGAATCTTGAAGTTTGCCAGCAAGAGCAGTCATGAGGGTTTCTGGATTAGGAAACAACACAGGCAAAGTTCTTACATAGTATATTTTCCGATTTGAGATTGATTCATAGTAAAAGTCTCAGTAAGCTATCAATATTGAATGAGCCTTGGCAGAACATTTCACTAAAAGTATGTAGCAAAAAGTACAAAATTACAAGATACCAGGATAGTGAAGTGCTTGCTGATAAATTAACAACAGGCTAGAAGGTGAGGGAGGCCTGATGTGTAGCATCTGCCCATTTCTGGGGTATAAATATTCCCAACACAGTTGATTTTAAGCTCCAGTAGTTCCCCACCCCCACAGCCCGTACCACAGGGGATATATTCCAACACCCCTAGCGGATGTCTGAAATTCTGGATATCACTGAACTCTACATATTCAGTCATGCATTGCTTATGGACAGGGATAATTCCGAGAAATGCTTCATTAGGCGATTTCATCATAGTGCAAACATCAAAGAGTGCACTTACTCCAACCTAAATGGCAGAGCTTACTGCACATCGAGGCTATACGGTGCAGCCTGTTGCTCCTGTACAGCATATCACTGTACTCCATACTGTAAGCAATTGTAACCCAATGGCAAGTATTCATGCATCTAAACATAGAATAGGGACCGTAAAAATATGGTATTATAATCTTGTGGGACCACTGTCGTATATACAGTCCATTTTTTACTGAAATGTCGTTATGTGGCCCATGACTGTACTGCATTTCTTCCATTTGATAACTGCAAAGGCTACTAAGCGACTAAGGGGAGCAGAGCATCTATATTGTGGACAGGCTGGACAAAGCGAGGACTCACATTGCCAGCAGGATGGGACGAGATGGCATGAGATTTCATCACACTACTCAGAACGGCGGACAACTTAAAACTTACGAATCATTTATTTCTGGAATTTTCCATTTCATATTTTCAGACCAAAGGTAACTGAAACTATGGAAAGTGAACCTGTGAATAAGGGCAGACTGTGCCAGTGATATCAATGGACTCGTGAAATTCCTGAAACTTTAACAGTCAGCTCTCAAAAGTCAGTGCACCAGGGATGTCAGGAGCACCCTGGGAAATACGCCATGTGGGTGTCCCAGCACAGTGGAGAGCACTGCTCCATCGCCCTGCTCAGAGCACGCCTGAGAGCCAGAGTCTCTGGAAGTGGCTGGAGCTTCCTATTGACTAAACTTCATGCTACTGAATCAGGCATGGGTTTTATTTGCAAGAAACAGAATCCACTCTGGCTATTTTAATCAAGAGGGAGATATTTTTAATTTTATTAAAGTCTATTAGCTCACAGAAGATTCGAAGTGATTAGCAGACCAAGGTTATGCTTCCAGCAACAACATCCAAGACCAGCAGCATTTAGCTACAGGGCACTAAATGCCAGGGTCTGGACAGGGTCCTTGTAGCAGGGCCTGCCACTGCTCCCTCTGCCCACAGCACGTGGCTTCTGCATCGGAATTGCACTCACCACCCCCGCAAAACTGCTGCCTCCACAGAATGCTGGACTCCACTGCAGCTAAAATGAAAGACCCACACTGAGCTGGTTGTTCCTGCGCCCCCTCGGCTCCAAACGGACGGCTCTCAGGAGCTTGTGATTGGCTGGACACAGGCCAGCTGCCTGCCTCCTAGTTGCATGGAAGTCTGGGTTTGAACTCGGTGTGGCCACTGGGGCAATAAGATTCGTAACAGGGACATTTCTCCAAATATGGATGGTTGAAAAGTTAGAGGGCAAGTACCATTGACAACGGCCACTGTGATTAGCTTTAGGCCCTCTGCCTTGTACAGAAAGGTTCCCCCAGAACCCTCTTTCTACAAATAAAAATGTCACCTGTTAGGGGAGAAATATATTACACATTATGCCTAAGTTCTTGCCCCACCATTTCTGCATTATCACAAAATTCTTATCACAGTTTCTAACATTGTGGAGTAAACACAGCCAAGATTGGAATCAGACAGACCCTGCAGCCAGGCTTCTGCGTGCCTGTTTTGTCAACTGTAAAACAGGATAATAATAATACTCTCCCCCGGTGGTTGTGGTGGAGAGTCAATGAAACCTGCTAGGTAAATAAACTGGTGGTGCTCAGAATCTGCTAAAACTTTTTATGAGGGGCAGGTCAGTGTGGCATAGTAGAAAGAGTGTGACTTTAAGAGTCAGAAAGACCAAGTGATAGATAGGACTTGAGCCTCTGTTTTCTCATCTCTGTAATGAAGATGATGATAATAACAATGCCTGTCTTACAGGGTTGTTGTGAAGATTAAAAATAATGTAACCTGTCTAGCACAGGATCTGGCTTATGCTAATTGCTCAATAAATGAGTCATTCATTAATATTATTACAATTATTTATGACATTATACAGCCTGGCCTAAGAGAATATTAGCTATGCCCAACTTGGTTGGCCACTCTGAAGGCATCTTGATTAAGAACTTAAGAAATTGCAAAGAGTTCTATTTTTGGGGGGGTTATCATTTATATCATGTATCATTTATATCACATATTCTGACATATGTAGCACATACATTATCTCATTTGCACCCCAGCCAGTCTTGTGAGGCAAGCAGAGCAACCCTTGAGATAAGTATTGCTGCACTGCTCCACCTCGGTGTCAGAAGAGTCACCAGAAAATTAGTGACAAAGCCGAGGTCAAAATGGAGGACTTCCGCTTTCATGTGGAGTATTCCTCCCACCGTCTTGTGCTGTGTCTTCATTAGTTTGTTCTTGCATTTACTCAACAAACGTTTATTTATTATCCTTTGTGTGTCAGTCACTATGCTAAATAAGTTCTGCTGATTCAAAGATGAATAAAAGTGCTTGCCCTCTAACCAAAATAATTTAAGAAAGAAAAAAGAAAAGAAAACATTCCACCCGCCTCCCCCTCAGGGAGTTTAATAGAAAATACTTTTACCAATAGAATTGTATTTGCAAATAGGGTGATCAAATTTAAAATAGGACTACTTTCACTTGAGCCATCACATATAAAATTAATATGATAACATGAAAAACTAATATTAAAATCATTAAAGTGAATTTTCTAAAAGCATTACTTTTTAGCTTATTAAAAGTTATTTCATTTTTCAAATTAACTTTACCAACCAGTGAATAAGATACTAAGACCAGCCAGTTTGCCAAGAGAAATTTGATGCCAACACATATCATTTACAATATGCTAATTTAAAAAAAGTTCTTAACTTTCTTTGGGTTTAGGTCTTCTTAGACAACTTTCCCTCTAGCTTTGCTTTGACCCCAGTTACTGTGAGAAGAAGATATAAAATACTATGGGTTCCAGAATGTTCTGTCCTTGGAAGATCTCCATTTGGAGTTTTTAGCCAAATGTCCAATTAATTCCCCTATGACTAAGGCACTTTGGGGTCAGCAGAACTTGAGGTCTACAGGGATTATAGAAAAGGGACTGGGTGCAGAGTTCACACTGAGGCTACGTGTTTCAAAAACTTGGGGTAAAGCCAGACCCTGCTACAGGGATTTGGAAGGAAGTTAACTCAGGGATGCTTTCCCTAATAAAATTTTCTGAAGTTAATATTGTTGTCCTTTTATCACAAACAGTAATAGTAACTACCACTTAATGAGAGATGAGTATCTGCCAAGCACTTTAAAAACACTATTTCTAATCTTTATAAATAATAAAGCTGCAAAGTATTATAATTCCTCTTTTATAATGACACAATTGAGGTGCAGAAGATTTAAATAATTTTTCTAAGGTCACATAATAAGAGGCAGAGATGGAATTTGAAATCAAGACTGGTCTTATTCCTCTTTTCTCTACACCTCTGCTACTTCATCCAAAATCTTCCCCCAAAGCAGCAAGACTAGCCCCCAAGTATGTATGTCTATGCAGGGAGCTTCAATTGTTGGTCTGAACACATTTACTTACTACCACCTACATACCCAGCACTGTATTAGGCACTGGAGACTCCTAAAGGAGGATTCTGGGTTTTGGCTTACTCCTTGACTTGGAAAAAATTTGACTCTTTGGACCCTGTTTCCACATTTGCCAATGATCTATTTTTCTGACCACTAGACACTAGACAAAAATTAGCTTCTTTCTGAAGCTAGTAGAAAGATAAATGAAAGATTTTGTTCAGTCAAAAATCACGACTATATAAATAACCATTTGGAATCTCATAGATCTTAAACAAGATAAATCATGTCAGAGTGAAAGTTCAAATAGTGTCTGACCAAGAAACTTGAGCCAATGCATGTACATTATATTTTTAAAGAAATACCAAACCTTCTACTACTTTAAAAGTAACATTGCTAAGATTCCTCTTGGACTTCCTGTGAAGAACAGCTTGAGACCCTTGGCTAGAATTAGCCACAGATTCATAGTACCAAGAGCAGGGCAGTTGAATTGCGTTGTTCAGCCATCATCAAATCAGAGGGTGGGAAATAAAAGGGGACAACATGGTGACGAGAGTATTTTGAAAAAGCACATTCAATATTATAATACAGTGTTATACTTAGAAAATGAAATGTATTGCTTTCATAGTGCAGACTTTGAAAGTAAAGCTTGATAATAACATCTTTGCTAGCAGGACATTAGCATAAGCAGTTTGGGTTGAGAGATGCTGCTCCACATATACGTGAATTGATCAGGGAAACATGTGCTTACCCCTCAGCCTTGGTTCCATACCAAGCTTTCAAATCCATGCAAAAACTTATTCTGTTTGCAAAACTTCAAGTCATAATTTTAGTTACTGGATTTCAGATGTTCGTTTGGTTTTGTTTGTTTCATTCTTTATCTTCCTCACTTGAGAGAGAAATAAACCAAGGTTTTCTTCTCCCTAAATGGCCTGGGAGGGAGAAAAACAGGATAAATTATGTTCTAATGGGTTGCTGAAAATTCCTACACATCTACCTGGATTCCGCTCAACTCAGGAGACAAAGAGGATAGGGCATGCCCACTTGATGAAGCAAGAAGGTCTGGTGAGTCTACCTCTGATTTCGTGTAATTGAAAATAGGTCCTGGCCATGAACTACGCTGAGTCAAGGCATGTGTTCTTTCCTCCCCGCCACCCTCCACCCTCCCTCAGCACTGGGAAAGGGAGTCTCAATTGGCCAACTCATCACCTAAAAAAATTCTTATTCACCAGCTGTTTAACAGAAGAGCCTCAGGGGAGTTAGGATACATCAGTAGTTCACAATTAGTTTGTGAAAATAACAGCAAAAATCAATAATTTACTAAAACGAAGGAAGAAAGTGAGGGAGCGAAGAAAGGCCACGTGGCTGGTGAGGTATATAAATCTATCTTCCTGATGGCAATGAGGAATGAGCAGGGTTCAGACTAGCAAAAGAATATCATAAGTGACCAAAAGTTAAGGTAGGTCATATCGAGGTAGGTGGGGAGCGTTGGATCCAGGCCTTGTGTTTAGGAGAAGAATCAATACTTGACATTTTTAACCAAGTGTTCACTTGTTAGATAATTCAAATAAATCATAATACTCACGATTCCCTTTGACAATTTCTTTTTAATCCTTTAATATATCAGGGTCACTCAGAGGCCCTGGTTAAGGCCATTAAGGTGGAAGATGAGGGTACAATGGTGCCAAACATATGTAGACCACACAGAAAATAGGAAGCAGTTCCCGACCCCAGAAGGAAAACGGCCCATTGACACCTGCGTAATTTTAAGCAAGACTCCTTTGTTTTACAGGTTTTATGTATCATGAATCTGCCCAAGATTTCATTTGAAAAAATATTTCCACAGCTGAAAAAAATAATTTTAAAAATACTAGATAAATGCCATTATAACAAAAATCTTCCTCCTGAGAACAATTTTTTAAACTGCATAAAACATTAAAGCAAAACATTCTATTAAACGTATTAATACACAACTAAACAGTAAGAAATTCCTAGGACAACACCTAGGAAAAGGCGGAACCCAGAGGAACAAGCCCAGCATTCAAAGTTGCTTTGTCTTAGGGGCATTTGCCAGTATAAAGTAAAAGCTATAAATCTAAACAGCAGTTGTGGTGGACTTGTGGGTGAGGTAAGTCAAAGTGCACCTACCTCTTTAACTGGGCCCCTGAAAATCAACCAGCCTTCCTACGAATTTATAGCCTGGGTTTACATCCTTTGGGTGGTCTAGAGAATATCAAATTTGAACTTGGATTTAGGTTGTCCTGCATTGGTCTTCCCCCATATGCCCAGAAAAACAAATAACATCCCCTCCGAAAGAAGGTTACTGCATCCAAATCCCAATTCTCAAATTGTTGCTACAAATAATTTCTACTATGCAATGACTGATTTATGACAATTTATTACAGGGACTCATTTATGACAATAAAAGAAAGGATAGTGGTTACCAGAAAGGGGATGGTGGCATTGACTAGGAAGGGCATGGGGAATTCTTTAAAGAATTGGATATTTTCTATGTCTTGATCTGAGTGGTTGTTATGTGAATATACATTGAGCTACACATTTAAGATTTGTACACTTTAATGTATATATATTACATGTAGATTTTTTAAAATGTTTTTAAAGTAAAATGAGCAGCACAAAGATGGGCACACAAAGAAACAAAAATCCATGAGCGAGAACCAGAAGAAACTACAGAGAGTAGAAACAAACCAAATGGACTTCAGACAGTGACTATAAAACAACTGTTTACTATGTTTAAATCAATAAAGATAAATTTAAAAATACTTCAGAGAATAGGAAACTTTAATAAATGGCATCACCAATTTGGAAAACAAACTTTTAAAACCAGAAAATTTAACAATCAAAATTAAATGAACAAGTTTAGCAGCACATTGCACATGGCAAAAAAGAGAAAGAGTAAACTGGAAGGAAAAACAGAACAAACAATCCTGGTGGTCTCTTGGCCCCACAACTGAACAATTTAAACTGCCACGTCTCAAAGACACACAGGAAACTCAACGCCAATGTTCATGTACCTTTCCCTACCACAATTTATCTTATTCCAACTATATGAAAGTGCTTTGGAAAGCCACCTAATCAAAAACAATTTAAATTTTGCAAATGGCTGGGCACAGTGGCTCATGCTATAATCCTAGCACTTTGGGAGGCTAAAGCCAAGGCAGGAGGATCGCTTGAGTCCAGGAGTTCTAGATCAGCCTGGGCAACACAGTGAGACCTCATCTCTAGAAAAAATTTAAAAATTAGCCGGGTGTGATGGTGCACACCTGCAGTCCCAGCTACTCAGGAGGCTGCAGTGAGCCATTATTAGTTCACTTCACTCCAGCCTGGGGGAGAGAGTAAGACCCTGTCTCTAAAAAATAAACAAACACACAAACAAATAAATATAGTTTGCAAATGGACAAAGAGTTTCCAGTGTAACCCCTAGCTCTCGGAATATCGAACATGGATGAGATACAGCCATAGTCTAACCTATACAAATGCCTTCAAAATATCCTCAGCAGGGAATGGGACTAGGTGACTTCCAACATTCTTTCCAACCCTGGAACACTAGTCTTCCATTGGCTAATAATATGTTCAATTATAAGAAGTCAAACTGAAAATAAATAATCAACAAATGTCTGTTCAGGTGTTTGTTTAAAACTTTGCAGTGAAGGTCAAGGCTGGAACTTTGTTTCACGAGCCACTCTCTTTGTCCTGATTTGAGTACTTTCATCTGCTTAGTTTCCTTCTTTACACTATCTTGGACCCACTTTCCTGGACTGCTTTGTTTCCCCAGATTCTTAATTCTCAACTTGCTCTAATAAGCCATTCTCCTGCCTCCCTAAAACTAGTTTGACCAAATCTGTGCCTCCTCCTTCTGTAGAAATTATGTTGCAGTTTGGTTTTCTACAATCCCTTAGCTTTTGCAGATTGCAATCAATGACTAGCTACCCTGTACCTTCTCAATTTTAATTTTAGCCTTCATTTAAAAAAGGAAAGAAGAGGCTGTGTGCCATGGCTCATGCCTGTGATCCTGGCACTCTGGGAGGCCGAGGTGGGAGGATCTCTTGAGGTCAGGAATTTGAGGCCAGTCTGAGCAAGAGTGAGAACCTGTCTCTACAAAATGATAGGAAAATTAGTCGGGCATAGTGGCACGTGCCTGTAGTCCCAGCTACTCCAGAGGCTGAGGCAAGAAGATCACTTGAGCCTAGGAGTTTGAGTTGCAGTGAGCTATGATGATGCCACCGTACACTCTTGCTGGGTGACAGAGTGAGACTCTGTTGAAAGAAAGGAAGAAAGGAAGGAAGGAAGGACGGAAGAAAGAAGGAAGGAAGGAAGGAAGGAAGGAAGAAAGGAAGGAGAGAGAGGAGGAGGGAGGAAGGAAGAAAGAAAGAAAAAGAAAGAAAGAAGGAAAAAACAGATGATATTTAATCCTTCCAATAAACATTTTTCGAGAGCAATCACTTCATGTCTCCAGTCCATGTGGGGGTAGGGGAGAAATAAAGGGCCACATTACATCATACGGTGGCTAAAAAGAAACGCTTTGAGCCATGTCACTGGGGACCGTCCCTGCAAAACCAGAATGTCTAGTCACTTTGACCTACAGCAAAAAGTGTCGAATAACTAGGACAAGTGCTAGTGTAAACAATTGATTAAGTCATTAAACCCTAACATAGCCACTGGGCAAATGGGGCCACATTCAAACCTACCAATCAAAGAAGCAATCTGGAGAAAAAAGAATAGTCGGGTTTTTTTCCTTTTCCTTTTTAGTTTTCTTTCTTTCTTTTTTTCTTTTTCTTTCTCAGAAGGATTTGAGAATAACATAGGTGATGTGGGGGACAGCATTCTGGTCAATTTTCGAAGTTCCCTGCTTACAAACTGAGCATAATCTTTTCTCCGTAAGTAAGGCAAAACCACTCCTATGCGTCAAGAGCTGCTGCTGCTGCTGGGAGCCAGGATCATGGCAACCTAGTGGGCGAGGCCCTATTTTCTGTCAATGTGTTTATGGTTTGCACAGCAAAAATGATAGCATTTCAATGGGCAAAAGAAAATCCTTGGTCAGCAACCTGGCAGCCTTCTAGGCTTCTATCAGAATAGGTGTGGTAAAGAGCAGTTGACAACTTGAGGCTCACCCAGCCGTTCTAGGGAGACATAATCAGGCAGGTAGACCAAGGCAGCGATTGAGAATAATAACAGAATCCAGCATCTCTGCTGTCAGTGACTCTCCGGCTATTCCTGTGTTAAGCGCTTTACGTGTGTTACCTTATTTAATAGTCTCAGGAACCCTGGGAAGAGTTTCTATTAGTATCCCCATCTTTCAAATAAAAAACTGAGGCACAGAGGTATTAGAAAATTAGCCCAACGTTACGGAACCAGAAAACTGCCACGTCTGATTAAGAGCACACCCACTGCACGTTCCTCTTCTGCAGCATCTCTGGCCAGACTTCAATTCTTTATCTTCTTTCAGAACAGCTGCAGCAAAAAGTCCTTGCATATAAGACACAACAGTCAAGATCCAATAACATATCCTACATTTATTTGAATAAAAGCATATAATTTTCAAAAATTAGTACATCTCTCATTTGATCTTGCAACACCTTATGGGGTAGGTAAGGCAGGACTATTTTGTTTCTAAAATCTCTTTGAAATTATATTCAATGACTAAGCATTGTCCATGATTAAACTTTTAGAAGTTTCTTTCAGAACAATAATTGTCAAGATGGAGTAAGTTGACAACTTTACCCATTAGTGGTAGGAAAACAGACATGCAGTTTGTTTTGGAGCAACGTCTAAATGTGGGCTGAGAAAAGGAAAATGCATTATAAAACCACAGGGACAGGAGCCAGCACCACCCCAAGCAGCTTAGAGACTCTGGGGCACAGGGGATGTTTCTGGGTGTTTTCTCTGCCTGTGGCTATAGACTTTTGGAAACTAGGCCCAAATATAATAAATGCATTTGGAAGATAGAGCCATTTGGGAAATAGACATTTTCCCTAAATTCCCACTCTCCTGTTTTTTACTTCTAAGTAGTGGTATAAAAATGCACGTCCTGGAGGCACCCAGAGTAGTGATCAAATCCCTGCTCCTCTACTTCCAGCTATAGGATCTGTCACAAGTTACCTCACCAGTCTGAATCTCAATATTTTCATCTGAAAAATGCGGGTATTGGTTGAGAAGATTAAATAAGATAACGCACATTAAGTGCTTAGCATAGTTCTTGATACTTACTGCGCACTGAAGAATACACTCCTCATTTCTATCTCTGATTAACTTTAATATTTGCTATAAGTGAATTTGTGAATAAGGCCTAACTGGTAAGTAACATACAATGTTTTGAGACTTTCAAAAAACCTTGATAAAATTCCATACCTGTGGTCTCACTGGGTCACACAGCATCAGGGAACTGACTACCTCACATGTGTTTAAAAATAGGACACAACAGATTGGGATAATCATACACTTCACTGTGTCGAAAATTGCTCACTTTGAGCTTCCCCAGAGATTTGTTCTTTGAATAATCTTGTTTAACATTTAATAGATAACCTAAAAAGCAGATTTTAAAATACCTGCCAATAACATAAAGAGTTGCTAGGCAGTAAAATCCCTATCAAAATGATAAGGCTAAACATCAGGCCTAACATTTAAGACTTATAAGAGAACTGGTTAAAAGCTTAGTTTTTTAAATCAAGCAAATCTGAAATTGAATCCGGTCACTGGTTAGATACATGAAGTGGGGCAAATTATTTGACCACTCCATGCTTCTATTTCTTCATTAAGAGTACCCGCTTCATAGGTTGTAAAGATTACATGAGATAATGCAAATGAAGTCCTTCCTTAGCACTACACCTAAACATAATGACTGACCAATAAATGTTAGCAAACGGTGGTAGTGGTTATAGCGGTGGTGAAGTGGTTGTAATGATGATGGTGATGGTGGTTATAGTGATGGTGATGGTCATGATGATGGTGATGGTGGAGTGGTCATAATGATGATGGTGATGGTGGCAGTGGTGATAGCAGCGGTAGCGGTAGTTATGAAGATGGTGGTAGTGGTGGTGATGGTGCAGTGGTCATAATGATGATGGTGATGGTGATAATGGTGAACGGCGCTGGTAGTATGGTTATAATGATGGTGATGGTGGTGGTGGAGTGCTCTCAACCACAATAGTATGCCAGCTCTCTGCCAGCAATGCTATCCCCTTGGCAAATACCCACTTGCATTTCCACCTGAACTTAAGAAACACCTCTTCTGTGAACCATCTCCTGGCCTCCAACATAGAACTGACCACTTCTAATTTTGTAGCTCCTCTGCTGCTCATACAGATATCCAAGCTAATACCTGAAATTCCTCATTGTATTTTTGTATTTATATGCCTAGCTCCCCTACTAGACTGTAAACTCCTTAAGGGTGGGAAGTTTGTTCATTATTCTTTATAATCCCAGTACCTAGTATAGTGTCAAGCACATACAAGTACTTAATAAGTGCTTGGGGAATAAGTGGTGAATGAATGAATGAATGAATAAAATGTCAGTAAAACAATAGGCATTATAAGAAGGGCAGTGATATTTCTGCATTTGAAGAAAAATATAACAGTGGATAAGGTTCAATATACTAAATTTGGAGGGTGAGAAAGAAAGGAGAGGGCGGTAAGGCTTCACTTCTTAGGCTCATAGAGGGTATGGATAAAGTAAGCAAGTTCACGTTCACACAATAACAGAGCATTGAAACTCAGGACTACAGCCTAAAGCTTGGAAGTTTTCCTAGGACAATAAAATAAAGTACTGCTTTCATTGTGAATGAATATGTGAATCTAAGAGGTAATTTAAGCTGAAAAATACAAATGGGCTGTCTAAAAGTTGAAAATAATTCACTGATGGTTGACCCAAATCCCATTTATATTTTCATTTAATTCAACAAATAATTAAGGAGCACCTACTCATAAGTGTAGGGACTGAAATACAAAATAAAAAATACAGTCCCTGCCCTGAGGACACTTACATTTCAGTAGGAAGACAGATGTAAGCCATCATTTATTCAGTTATTCTCAAATCATCCATGGTAAGGAATGGCTTTTTCATCATTTCATTTCTGATGTGTCACAGAGTGATACTTTTGGAAAACATAATGAAAAAAAGCTACTTAGAAAAACAAAATTGTGCAAAGATATACACAATACAAGCTCCAGTTTTTTGTAATTATCAGAGTCAAAAACAAAATCACTGTCAAATTACTATAACTGTCACTATAATAAATGCTTACCATCGATTTCTGTACTTTTCTCATCATTGAATAGTAACAGTTTGCAGACCAGTAGTGGTCCACAAGCCACATAATGAGTTGTACTGATATGTATTACAATAAGTTAGTTGCTTTTAACAGAGGCAATAGTAAGAAAAGAAGACAAGAAGTTTTTAGGGAAACTTGAATTATTTGGGAACCAAGCCTACTTGATTGATATATTTTTCCCAAACATTACCTATGTCTCAGACTAAAAGACTACTTGTTTCTTCCTCTCCAGGACCTATTTTTTTTGAAAATATAGCCCATGTTTGCTGCCTCATCACCATGCCAGAACTATTTCATAGCCTATAAAAAAATAGAATCACTGCACTTTTTCATACTTCTTTTACAATATTTACAGCCTGCCATGTGAGATAGCTATTTATCTCTTCTTTCCCATTAGATTTGAAGCTCCTCAAGGGCAAGAACTTTATCATACTTACCTTAACATCGTCCACAGTTCCTAGTAAAGTGCTTACATGGCAAGTACTCAATTATTGCTCGCGAATGAGTGAAAAAATGAAGTAATGAATGAACAAGTGAACCAGCTATTCGGTGCCTGCAAAAATGGATTATTGAGATGTACTATGTTTTAATTTATTTGATATCTAAGGTTAATGCTTTCCTTTAGACTTAAGCTGCTGGAATCACTTAATTTTTTTCTATATTTGGTCCACATGTGAAATTCCAACCAACATCAAATGAAAGTTTGATTAAACAGGCCGGGAACAGTACTTATGATGGATGTCAATTTCCCCCCAGGGCAGGATGTGGGTCTGGAAACCAGAAGACAGATGATGCTACAGAGGTGAAAGTTCCCAAAAAGAGCTGATGCCCTGTGTCCAAAGAAAAACGATGTGTACTTCACCTCCAGAAAAGAAACAACACAAGTTCAGAGAGGCAAAGGTGTCTGGATCAAGTCATGAGATTTTGAGCCTGTCTTCTTTCTCTCATATTTCCCACCTACTTTTCATTATTGCGTTCACTCCCCATCATAAAGAGGAAAAAATGGAGAATTCAGTGGTATTGCAAAAATATTTCCAATCTAAGGAGGCAAAGCTTCCAAGATTAGTGTAGCTCCTCAAAAGCTCTTGTTGCCCTTGAAGCCGGTTTCCTGGAGCAGCGAAGATTCCCGGGATTCTGCAAGCAGCTAGAATTATCTGGTGAGTGATCAGAAGGCTCCTGGGAGGAGGCCCAGCTGGGATTCCTTCCAAACCGTATCTGCACCACCTGTAACTCTTTAATACATTTGCTTGCCAGAAGATCGTCCCAAGCCTGGGGGGATGGGGAAAGCTGCCATTCCAGAAAGAACCACCAGCCGGCTTTGGCAACAGAAGGGCGTCCTTGTGCATTGAGAAGGAAGCAGGACTGCCAGCCAAGGGCACCTCGCCAGCCCTGGTATGCAGACCCAGGACCTGTGCCCACTCAGCCTGCCCCAACTTGCCCAGGGGAGAGAGAGGCCAGGGAAAGATGGGAAAGGTGTTCATTCTCCACCTCCTTCCAGTTCCAGCCAGTTCCAGTCTCCTTTGAAGTCCTGGGCCAGGAGGCATGGCCAGTACTAGTGTTGGGGTTTTTTCAGTGAGCCTCTGGGATTCGGATTCTTTCTCTCTCTCTGGAAGGCAGACCAACATAAATCAAAAGGCACGGGCTTTGGAAGCAGATAAACCTTGATTCAAATTCTGGCTGGGCCATGCACTGGGTTATAAACCCAAGGAAGTTATTCAACTTCTCTTAACCTTGGAGTTCTTATTTGAAGTAGCATTACTCTAACCCAGAGCTTCTCAACCTCAGCACTGTTGACGTTTTAGACTTGATACTTCTTTGTGGGAGTGGGCTGGGGGCCGGGGAGCGGGTGCTGTCCTGTGCATTATAGAATGTTTAGAAGCATCTCTGGCCTACCCACCAGATGCTAGTAGCACTCTCCCCCTCCCAGTTGTGACAATCAAAAAAACCAATTCTAGACATTGGCTGATATCCTCCGGGGGGCAAGGGAAGACTAAATCGCCCCCAGTTGAAAACCACTAACCTAACCTAATCCTTAAGATTGTTATTTTATACATATTATTACAAATTCAGAGAGTCCAGTACCTATGGATGAATGAGAGAAAAGCACCCAAGAATTATTAACTCCTGCAGCAGATGCTAGTCCTGCTCCACACGCAGCCCCTCGGCTTCCACCTCCGCACACTGATGGCCACTGCTCGTGGACCCTGGGACTCCGGCCTCAGGAGTATAGTTCATCAGCACAAAGCAAGTTGGAAGTTGATGCCCTTGGAAGTAACCTTAACCACTGACAGACAATAAGTTGGATAAATACTCCAGCTTCCTAGACCCTTAGTTGAGATAATTCTACACCGTCTACCAGAAATCCCCAGTGACAGGGAACTTCATTGCCCACGGAGGTAACTGGCTGTACAACACACCCGCTTCCCTGTCTCATTTTCCTGCTCCCTCACAGGTATTTCCCAGGATTACTTCCCAAATTCTTTTCACAACTTCCTTTATTTTTCATGTGTTTCTTTTAGTAACCCATTATATAAAAATGAACTTTCTTTTAGTAACCCATTATATAAAAATTATGCCTTCTATTTCCGTAAATGTCCTACCTGTTGATTCATTAGGATTCTCCTTAGTACATTCCCAGGTTATGGTATTTCTGGATTTTTTTTAAGGACTGCAAATAAGTTATTATTCTGCTCTGGGGACTGCTGAACATTATGATCAACACATCCCAGATGGTCTCAATACAGGTAGAAAATAGAGTCTAGGATTCTCACTTCCCATTCAGCTATAGGTCCAATCTATCGCTCACATTACTGCCACACAGCTTCCTTCTAAAATATACATCAGATCATGTCTGACATGAAGCCAGTGGTCTTGTCTATTGCTGTCACCTCAGTCCCTAAAACCACGCCTGGCACATGGTAGGTACCTGGTAATATTTGTTGAATTACTGAGTGAATGTCCTTCTCATGCTTAAAATCTTTAGATGCTTCCCCATGTTATCAGTAAAGGATAAAAATAAAACTCCTACAAATGGTACATAAGGCAGAGGCTTCGTGACTTGGTCTCTGCTTCCAACTTCATCTCTCACCACTTATCCATTCTGTCGTACTCCACAACGCGCACAGGCAACCTGCACGCTAGCCATCCCGTACTATTTGTGCTTCTTGGAGAGGTGTGTCATTTTTATGGCTGTGCCTTTGCATATGTTTCCCCCTCAATTTGGGATGTCTCTTTTGAATTTTTTTCCTGTTGATGCCAACAGGTTCCTCAAGAGGCTGCTCAGCTTCCTCTGAATGATCTGCCCCGATCACTTTAAGATAATCTTTTTCTGCTCCCATTGCACTATTGTAATTTGGGGTTTGCTCAATAATCTGCCTCACCAGAGAGAAAGAGTGCCTTGGAGTAAGGGGTCATGTCTTTGATTTTTGGGTATCCCTGATGCTTGACACATTTTAGGTGCTCAGAAAATGAATGCTTGTGCATTCATGCAAGGCCTTGATTGTTCTCTGTAGTAAGACTTTGAAGAGGCTTTAGTATGTTATCCTCATTCCCCTAACTCAGCAACTGACTTATGCCTAGAGAGAATATTGGTGAATCTCCGGGATTCCCAACTGCTAACCACCTTCGAAAAGAAAAACACAGATACATGAACCACATTATCTAAGCTTCCTACTGGTATGCTTTGACTATACTAATGATGGGAAGAACCTAGTGCTTTGGCCAAGGAATAATGTGACCTGACACCTGAGCCTGCAGAGAAGGCTCAGTGTATAAAAACAAACTCCTCCCACATTGCACAACCAGGTGGGTGGCTGTCATGAGAACCCAGAAAAGCTGTTTGGAAGTGGTGCTCTTCATTGAGCTAAGCTCTTTCAAGCCAGAACAGCTTCAAGATAAAATGTTTACAAATTCAACATTAGGCCTTAAATCTTGGAGCTGGGCTTAGTACTAGTGAGCTGTTTTTATGCAAATGGAGAATAGAAAACAAAAGAAGAAGATGTACTTGTTCTGCTCTAAAGGCCAATTAATTCTACATCTAAATCATCTTCAGAGAAAAGAATCCAGCTGGAACATAAAGACCCCTCCTCACTTCCCTACACTTCTTCAACTTCTACCCTCCCCAAAACAAAATGGGCTGAAGAGCCCCATTTTCTTTCCAAACATTTCCTTTCCAAAACAACCTTAAGACTTGGATAAAATCTAATCATATGAAAAAAAGGAATTATATCAGCAGCAGTGAGGAACATAGGAAGGAAGAGTTTTCCTTGTATTGATTCAATCAAGCAACCAGCAAGCAGCAAGCATTGACTTACGTGAACAGCTCGGGCATTATGACAAGATTGTTTGCTTCTGAAAAGTGACAATATTTATAAGGTACATATATATGCCTTCCAAGACAAAGTGTCTTGTCAAATGCTGAACATGATGTCTGAAAATAATAGATGTTCATATGATACTAAATCTTCTGTATCCTGTCAATGAGAGACATTAATTGAAATCTCTGAGCTAAGAAGCAACCAATGTCCATTTTCAACAAAGTAGAGAACACAGGACCGCCATGTCCTATCTCTTCTAGGACCACTGGCAACTTTTCCTAAGTTTTAACTTCCTAATCTGTGAATACCCTATTGAGATCCTGTTTATTTCACAAAAAGAGTCATTCCACCACTAGGTAATTATCCTCAGTTCTCCAAACCCTTCAGTCACTGGACTGTCTGTATTCCCATATAGAAACCTGAACGAAATATGAAGGTTGTCTTTTTCTTTCTGTGTTTCTAAAAATAGTTTTCCACTTGACAATACATGATGATATATGCCATCACAGCCACACTTAAGGAGTATGATCTGAACAGCACAGTGGAGTCTCTTCAACTCAACAAGCAGTTTTTTGGGATGAGATCCCAGGAGTTGGTCCTTTAAAGGCCATGAAAGTTCCACATGGCAACAAGGGTAGAGGCTAGAACTTCCTCAGAAAGAAATCATAGAACCACCGAATGCCCAAGCTGGAAGGAATTCCCAAAGACCACAAAACCAGCTAGCTCACTTGATAGCTGAAAATACTTCCCTAAAAGCCAGGGAAGAGACGTGAAATGCTCAAGTCCCAATAACAAGGAAGAGGAGCCATGCCAGGACTCATGGATCCTAACATCCACTTTATGCTCTTTCTACTGCTCCGCACTGCCTCTCATCAAACAATCCCATTGCTGAATCCCACAGCCTCCTGATCAAGCTTGCCTGGTATTGGTGGCCCCAGGCTTTGACAATATGTTTTAGCCAATAGTTTAGATAATGTAGAAGAAGAGGTTAATGTTCTTTTCCATGCAAGTACTATTAATAATTATCCCTTGTTACTTTCCTACCAGTAAATCCAGAGGGACTTCATCAGAAGACTTAAAGAGTAACTTACCCAGGGCGTTACAGATAATGAGTAAAATAATTAGAGGCAGTTCTTCTGACTGCCTGTATAGCATACTTTCTACTCCTTTAAAGTCTCCCATGCCCCAGTGTTCCTGCAGAGAGATCTCAAAGAGGAAACGATGGATTTCAACATTCAAGTCTCAAACCAATCATTTTGAAGCCAACATACCATATAATATCCTATCTTACTTGTGTAACATTAGCCAAGATAATCTCCTTCAGCTGAAACCTTCCCAGCACTGACTTTTCCTGCTAAAGACAAACATGAATCCAGCTAAAGTAACTGCTACCGCTGTTATAAATATATATTATTACTTGTAGGACTCTGCAGAATAAGAGGTAATTCTCTTTTTATGTGCAGTAGTAGCAAGGATGTTTAAACGTCATCTTTATTTTGATAGTATTTCAGAGGAGGACATTAATGCCACATCCTATTTAGATAAATTTTATTATACTGAAGGCCAGTGCCTTTCCATATTGGATTCTCTTGCTGGACAAAAGGCTCCAAATGGCAAAAAAAAAAAAAAAAAAGAAGAAGAAGAAGTATTTTTTAAATAGCAACTATGGCTCCTATGGAAAATAATTTTAAATTCTGACAGAGAAGTGTAGGTAGGAAAGCCTGGCAAAATCATATCAACAATACTAGTGATTTAAGCTTGGTTTTACTTTAATTTGTGGCCCTAACACTTTGCTTCTCCAAAGACTTCATCCCTGACTAATAGTTTCAATTTCTATGTGGTTTTCTTTTGATATGTCATGCCTAAGATACAATGAATAGGTCAGCCTTTAGACAGATTATCAGGCAAATTTAGACAAATGGTGTGCACAGAAAGAAGGTCCCTTTATCAAAAAAAGAGAGAATGAAGAAATAAATGCTCCTGGTTATTTAGTGCTAGTAAAGAGAGTATGAATTAGCACAGCACATTTAGAAAGTACAATGGTCAAACCAACTCAAGATGAAAAATTGTTAAGCCCTTTGACAGTCACTCTTAGAAATAACTCCTGGAAAAATTATGTAAGTAAAACATCCGTTGCAATGTTAACCAGAATGGGGAGGAGGGGGTTATATGCATGAGGAAATGAAGATGTCCACTGTCATGTTGAATAAAATAGCAGAAAATTTTGGAACAAAAACTGGAAGTAGTCACAATGTCCAACAGTAGAGATATAATGTAGTAAAATGTAGTGTCAATTGATTAAATATACAGCCATTAAAAATGATAATCATGAAACTTGTGTAAAAACATAGAAAAATGCTTTTAACAAAATGTTGGAGAATACAAAACAATATGTATGTTTCAATGACAACAATTTGAATATAAGCCCTTCTCTGCTTAAAAGGCTTCAGTGACTTGCCACACAATCTCCTTAATATGGTCATAAGGCTCTTTTTTGTCTGGTCTCTACCTGCCCCTCCAACCTTAACCCACCCCGCTCCCTAACTGCCTTGGCTCTGAGTGTTAAGAGACATCAGAAATTTCCTAAATATGTCACCTTTAGCAAACAGCTGAGGCATCACTTCTTTGGAAGGCTTCCACACCTTCCCCGCAACAACACTCTCTGTCTCAGCCTCGTCACACTGCATTGCAACTGACTGTGTAATTTTCAGTTGCCCCAAGTGGACCGCGAGCTCCTTTTCAACTGAGGCATTGTCTGCCTTACTGCTGCATCCCAGAAAAACATGGTGCCTGGCTTACAGAGGGGCTCAATGGATGTGCATTGGAAGGATGAATAAATAAAAGAATGATCAATGAGTAAATCAGTGAGGGAATCAAAGAACAACTGCCACTCCTACTAGCTTCTCTGCTCTCTAATTTGAGTGAGCAAAGGAATGCATGCACACCCGTGTGCAGTGCAGCCCGGAGATAAGAAGGAAAGATACAAGGTGAAAGACCGTAGTGTTAGGGTAATTGAGCTGATCTCTTTTCAAAATTGTTTTTAATATTGTGGAGAGTTTGAGGGCAGGGAGGGAATAGCTTTATTGAGACATAATTCACATACCTTGCAGTTCACCCATTTAAAGTGTAAAAAGCAGTGGTTTTTTAGCATATTCACAGTAGTGAAGCCATCACCATAATCAATTCCAGATCAGTTTCCTTACCACAAAATCTCCATACCACACCCCAATATCCCCATAATCCCCAGCCCTAGACAAACACTAATCTACTTTCTGTCTCTATAGATTTACCTATTCTAGATCTTTCATATAAATAGAGTCACCTAATATGTGGTCTTTTGTGTTTGACTTCTTTCACTTAGCATAATGTTTTCAAGGTTCACCCATGTTGTAGAAAGTATGAGTACTTTATTTATTTTTATGGCTTAATAATATTCCATTGTATTGATATGTGATTTTTCGTTTATCCATTTATCAGTTGACAGGCATTTTGGTTGTTTCTACCTTTGGGCTATTACAAATAATGCTGCTATAAACATTAACATACAAGTTTTGTGTGGACATAACATCTTCATTTCTTTTAGGTATATAGCTAGCATGAAATCGCTGGTTCATATGGTAATTTTATGTTTAACTTTTTGTGGAACTGCAAGGATGTTTTCCAAAGTGACTGCACCATTTCATGTTCCCACCAGCTGTATATGAGGATTCCAATTTCTCCATATCCTTGCCAACATTTATTTTTCTGGCTGTTTGATAATAGCCATGCTAGTGAGTATGAAATGGTATTGTGGCTTTGATTTGCATTTCCCTGATGACTAATGATATTGGACATCTTTTTATGTGCTTATTAGCCATTTGCATATTTGATGTGGTTTTAAAATCTTTTTTTCAATTTAGAAAAATATTTAGAATGAGAAATCATTTCTTTCTAATAAATATGAAGTATATTGGAAATCATGCTGAGCCTGTGGTGATAACCACCAAAGGCAAAAAAGACAAATAAGATGACTTAATGACCTATAAGGGACAAAAGAGGGAGTTGGCCATCCTTTGGGGATGAATGAGGACTTCAACCCAGCGTGAGGTGGCAAGGCTTCATTCCTGACTCTGGGCAAGTTACCCGGCCCCTCTGAGCCCTGGTTTGCACATCTGTAGAATAGAACACTAACAAATCCAAAGTTCTCCTGCTTCCCTACTCTCCAGTGAGATTCCTTCCATGAACCCATCCCCTTGGGAGCAGGAAAAGAAGAAGTCCTGTGCTCCACCTGCCCCATGTGCCACCCAGTAGTCCATAGTCCTTGTTTACATGTGTACGGACCCCTCTGGCTACATGTCCAAACTTTACCCACAGCCTCCTGCAACAGTGGCCTCCTGACGCCCCCTAGAACTAGGGAGTGTGCAGGCTGACAGCACAGTGGACTCCCGGGAAGTCTGACCCAGGAAGAGGCCTGTGAGTACAGGTGGGTTCAGGGCTGTTGAGGCAGGAATTAGGGCCCCTGGGCACCTGAAGTATGGAGGGGCATGAGCTCCAGGTGGACGAAGTGCCCTCAGCCCTGCAAACTCATTGCTCTCAGGTGCAGTAGTAGGAGCCAGAGCAGGACTCTTACAGCAGAGCCCAGGTTCCAGAGCAGAGCTGCTCTTCTCCCCCTCTGATTGCCACCAGGATTGTTTCAGGGAAGATGCTTGAAAAGAAACATCTGCAAGAATGAGATTGCAAATCCCCTCCCTGAACTGTGGGCTTTTTCATGGAGGCAGCCCCGCAGCCCCACCAGGCATGGTTAGCCCAGAGCTTCATGAGCAGTTGCAAATGGAAAGCTCTCCAGGACACACTGAGGCATCAAGAGGGCACACCAAGGTGACCTGGAGCCTCTCTTTAGCCCTCCCCTACCCACATCTGGTAAATTAGAGAAGATTAGTCAAACCTGGAAGGAGACTCGAGGCTCACATTATCTCTGGATGGTTTGCTACATGTAAATAATCAGAACTTGATGGTGGAAAGCAGATTGTCCATTATCATTAGTATGATTTCAGCCTGCTTTATGGCTCCTCGGTGAGTTGAAAACATATTTTTAGTTTTAATATCAAAACCTGTCAGAATTTGTTTTGCTAAAGCTAACAGAATGATACAGGTCAGATCAATTATTATGAGAAATTCCATTAAGGAAGTGCCATATGCGGCACTATAAAAAAGACAAGAAGCACATATGGCTAGGAAGAAGGGATGGCACTGTGTCCCCTGCACGTGCGTGACACCGTCATGCCCTTCAGGCCCCGCTGCCGTGGCCATGCTGGAACGAGAGACCCCTCCTCCTCCATTCCAGTCTCATGCTCCCCCCTCTCCCCCAAACCCCTCCTGTTCTCTTCTGTTGCCCCGACCCATGAGACCAAGGAACCAATTTAATTTTTATTTCTCTGCAGAGGACTTGGTTAGCCGGACTTTTGGTATCCCAGGCAGTTGAGACCTTTAAACAGGTGACAAAGAAAATGAATGTACAATTAAAAACAGGGGCATAAGTTGGTTTGGATGCCCTGCCTCTGGCCTGCTGGGTGAGTGGTCAGGGGCTAAGAACACCAGCTCTGGGATCAGATCAGTAGGATTTAGGTCCCCACTCTATTACTTCCTCTTCATGTGACAGTGAGCAATTTCCTTCATCCTTCTAAGCCTTGGTTTTCTCATCTATAGAATGGGGATAATAACATCAGTTTCCCCAGGTGCCTATCGGGAGAAATAAATGAGATAACGCATGTGAAAGCACTTAGAATGATGCCTGGTGAACAGTAGTAGAAGCTCAAGCCATGTTGGTAATTATCCTCATGTCGCTGGCAGGCAATAGGTTTGGTGGAAAAGCATGCTATTTAAGTCAGGAAATGTGGATCTGCCACTGGATCTAAGACTTTGGACTAGTCTTCACCTCTCTCGACCTCCATTTTCTCGTCAACAAATTGGGGATAATCATACCCATCTGGCAGAGTTGTTTCAGGAACTACTGCATGGGGAAAGTGCTTGCAAACTATCCTGTGATATGCAAGCATAATTTAATGTAATCATCTCTTAGCTAGCCCCGAGCCTCTGCAAACACTGGACAGATACCATCTACATGAGTTTGCTCAGAATATGGACTGTCCAGGCAGTTGAGTAATAACTAAAAGCATCCTAAGAGTCTAATGATGCAAAGCAAAAATGAGTCAGAATTGTAGCAGCCTGGACTCAAAAGGGCTGAGATGTACAGCAGAGCGGTGTTCACAAAGGAATTGCCTGACTGATTGTACTTAATAGCTTAGCATCTCTCAAATAGGTTGTTTTTTTTAAAAAAAAAAAGGAAAAAAGCCCAAAAATTGATATTCGGTAGTACAGCTTCCTTTCAGTCTATAAAAAGTTTTGTCTGTAATGGTTGGGTTCCTTGAAATCGTAACCCAAGACATAAGCCAGTGTGAGCTGCCGAGACGCCCCACAATGGCAGCCGTTCTTGGCTTGGGCTGGCCAGACCTTGCCTTGGAGTTTTGCTGATGGAGGCAGCCAGTGACCTGGCTCAGATCACGGAATTTTTCAACCTTCTGGTCCCAGCTCTTGGCTAACAATTATGCCCTCTGAAGGCCCTTCCAGCCTGGTCATTCTCCAAGGCCAAGTGAATGGATTATTTACACACAACTCTTCTTTCTTGGACTCTGAGGCCTTAGGTGTGTTAAGCATTTTTATCCTGAATCTCATACTTAATGAAAGCCTCAGGGATACGTGATACAGAGAAATGGAAAGGGAGAATGAGCACTGACGGAAAATGAAAGGAAGGCAGAGAAAACAAATGTTCCCCCTGACTCTGCCTGGCTTCCTCAGGTGAAGGAAGAGGAAGGGTGTGGTCAAGGTGGCACGGAGCTGGTTCTGAGGAGGAAGCAGTTTGGGGAAGCAGCGGCCTGCAGAGCTCAGGAGCTCAGACTCCCGCAGGAGGGGGCCGCTGCCAGCCACTGGGAGGGCGGTGCTCCTTCACTCCTGGGGCATCAGGAAGAGGCTGTGGGCCACACCAGGAGCAGGAGCAAACCGCCAGGCAACATGCAGAGAGGGGCAGAGCTGGCCTCGGTTGTGGATCTCATCCTCCTCCACGAGCTCTGGGCTTTACCCCGTTTCCTCTTAGCTGTGATTAAAGAAAAACTCCTCATGTGTGTAATTTAACGTTTCAGCAGGCACGTGCTTCGAGGCGCTTCCAGCCTTCAGCTACTCTCGCCTCAAGTTCTCCTGTCCCCCGCTGCCTGTGCACTGGTTCCTTACTTTCTCTTTCTTTCTTCAGTCCTCTTGCAGCTCTCTCTGCTTGCTTCCTTCTCAAACCCTGTGGTTCGAAACCCCTCTTCCCCTCCTCCTGCCTCAAGCCCCAAACCCCTCCTCCCTGCTCCCCTCTTTCTCTCCCAGTTCTCCCCCTTCCCTCTCCCTCTGCTCTCCTTGTCCCCCTTTCCTGTTCCCAGTCCGTCCCTTCCAGATGCCCTGATGGGGACTTTGTGATTTCTCTGCTTCTTGCTTCTAGAATTTTAAAGGTAGATTCAAATCTTATAAGTAGCTGTCAAAAGGCCTCAACATTGGTGGGGAAACAAAACCATAGGGAGAATGACAGTGTCTGTTTAAATAAGTAAAATAAGTGAAATGATAAAAAAATTTCATTGTCGGCCGGGCGCGGTGGCTCACGCCTGTAATCCTAGCTCTCTGGGAGGCCGAGGCGGGCGGATCGTTCTGAGCTCAGGAGTTCGAGACCAGCCTGAGCAAGAGCGAGACCCCGTCTCTACCAAAAATAGAAAGAAATTAATTGG